>JANTCA010014489.1:0-25926 GCA_024741275.1 Chironex yamaguchii | reverse complement strand
TCAGTCAGAAAGAGGCTACGAAAACCACAAGATCGAGCCATGACGCTAGCCCTACCCCTAGGGTGACCCTAGGTTGTGGAGTTTGCATGTAAAGGAGGGCTATGTTCTGGCCCTTCTGGTAGGGTTACCCTCCTAGGAGGGTGACCCTACCTCCATGTAAACAGGCCCTAACACCCGACATTTACTTGTGCGTGTCATGCTTGGTTTTGTCTAACGCTTAGAACTTGAGACTGTGTTGGCTATGTATCACTTGCCTTTTAATTTTTTTCAGTGAGTTGTAGCTGGTATATTCTTGTTTGTGGACATTTTCGAGATTACAATGTAAAGTGATTCTTTATCCTTATTTCACTGACTGGAACTTACAACACGGGCTCTGCTATAGGAAACAAACCCCAGTAAAAGAAACTTCCAATCTCATGTATAAAGACGGTGTCTGTCAATCATTGCACATTATCATCTTGTGCATTTTTCGTTGAATATTAGCGTCATCATGTTAAAATTCAAAGTTTACAGGACATGCCAACTGTTCACAGGCGAGCATTGCAACGGCAGACACTTTGGGAATGAATCGAACACAATTGTGTAACACCAAACGCGACAAATGTAGCCTAAAGGAACGGAGCCGAGACTGCGAGACGAAAACCGAGACTTTGATCTCACAAACTAGAATCAAATATGAAGTAAACATAGTAGTATGTCAAGTCCAAACGTAATAAAAATAGAGGAGAAGGGCTAGATCTAAACACTACGTATATAATGGTGTAATTTCGGTATTGGACAGCGATAAAAAGACTATGAGCACCAATGTAAAAAATGTGATCAAAAATTTTACTTTCGTGTACATGTTTCCAGATACTATGGAATTTCGGACATTTATTTAAGAGATGAGCCTAATGCTTGATGGATATTCTCCTATATCTCATTTTCTGTTGTTCTCAGGTGATAAGGAGATTTATCATGGGAACAGGACAGTAGTTGATACACCTATATCCGAGACCTTTATCTTAGCACCCAATATCACCAGAAATAGAAGCAGGTTGTTACAGACAGCAAGTTCTTCGCAAGACACAAGTAAGTTGATAACCTCCATAACAGTCACAGGTACTATTCACTGCGTATTTTTTCATTATTTGCAGTGGAAATTGGAAGGTGTGCCTTAAAAGGAGTGAGACAAGGTGAGACACTATCGCCAGTGATGCTCACAGCGGCATTAGAAAAAATATTCAGGATGATAGAGTATGAGACAGGCATCGACATCAACGGAGAATGTCTTAACAATTTGAGATTTGCAGAATGACATCATCTTGTTTACAGAATCTGAAGAACAACTAGAAAGACTACTGAGTAACTTGAATAAAGAGGAAAAGAAAGATGGTATGAGGATGAATAAAGGAAAGACAAAGATCATGTGCAATGAAGTGGCGAGAAGAAAGAGAAGGAATGGAATGTCTATAGATGGAGAACGGCTCGAAGGGGTCGAAGAATACAAATACTTAGGAAGATTGTTAACACCAGGAAAGGAGACGGCTAGAGAAATCGACGAAAGAATATCAGAAGGCTGGAAACGATTTGGTCAGTACAGCTCCTTCTTAGAAGATCAAAAGATACCTATGTGTCTGAAGAAGAAGATCATGGATACAGTTATATTACCATCGATGACATATGGAGAGAAACATGGTCACTAACGAAAAATCTATACAATATATTGGCTGTGACCCAATGCAACATGGAAAGAGCAATGCTTGGAATCACGATAAAAGATAAGATCAGAAATGAAAATGTATGAGCACGGACAAAGGAGGAAGATATGGTCTGGAAAGCGGAAAAAGCTTAAAGCAGTGGACAGGACATGTCGCCCGTTTGGACATCAACAAATGGGCCAGGAAAACAACAGAATGGACGCCGAGGGATAGGAGGAGGACGAGAAGAGGACGAAAGCGTACATGGAGAGATGATATCGAGCAAAAGGCGGGAAGTAAATGGATCCAAGTGGCACAAAATCATCAAGAGTGGAAACGTATGAGGAGGCTATCCGACAGCTGTGGCTGGTCAGGCTCAGAGAAGAAGAAGGTTGAGAGATACTTGTAAGGGTGAGACTACGTGATTTTGTAAAGGTGAAACATTTAGACAGGTAGGCAGATTAGCCATATGCGTAGGACAGAAGCAAAACTATATTGGTCGACCTCTTGACTTTTGAATCAAGATATCAAGCCAGGAAACTTGGAGCAACTGGACTTGACCGAATTCCTTGTTAAAGAAGATTGCTTGCACACCACTTCGGAATGTTTGCTAGGAAATGATCGCTGTTGCTTGGTAACAATAATCAGATTTTGTTTTACAGCAGTATTGGATATGATGACCAGACGAAACTAAGCTCTCACTGACACTTCTTGAATTAATAAAAGTTTCAAAGTTTCACGTGTGTGTATTTTAAGAATATCGACTATTTATGTTTTTACCTTGACAAAAGCGGCCTGTGAAGATTGGACCTTGCTTTGCTCCTTTCTTACTGGTGAAGGAAGACAATTGAATGTATGAAAATGGCAGTAATTCTCTTATAGCCCGTCGTCATGAAGGCAACAAATTGTGTCTTGATAAAATGTCTCTTCGTCTATATTCAAGTTCTTGTATACTGAGAGCACTAACAGCAACTCGATAAAATATCTCGTAAGTATAGTACATAGAAAGAACATTCTGTTTTACAAAACTATCTCGTGTATTAGATGTTTCAAGTTTATCATGTTATAAGTCGTAAACGTTTTCTGAGTCAGGTTTCGAGATCTCTTCCCATCGCCAGCCTCCAAACATCCATGGCTTCCACTGAGTCGACAACGACTAGGATTTTCAAACGTCTTGTGTATTGTTTGTTAGATTGAAGTATGCCGAATTTTCTTTGTACCTTTTTTATTGTTAGGTGATCAGGCATCGAATAACGGTAAAAGTGAAGCTGACATGACCATTTTGGAAACAATTATTTCATCAGAGAATGTGAGTTCAGGTGAACTTCCAAAAGAAGACAAATCACGATCTTTTAATGAAAAGAAAAGTATGTTCACTAAACTAATATAAGTCTCTTACATTAGATTTTTGTAAAGACTTGGCTAAGTTTAAAGGCATAAAAATAACTAATGATGTAGGAAACTTGTAGAAAACAGATTGCAAGCATTCTGGTTGATTTCCAATTTCAGCTGCTGTTAGCATCAGACATAATCAAGATGGAAGATACTGTCTTAGAACAGCCGGGATCTCTTTTTAACGAGATTTAGAAAAAAAATGTTGGGCCAAACAGCATACCTTTTGGTGTATAATTAACGTCCCCTTGGTGGAAAATATTAATGTACAGCCTCCTCTATTAGATATTATTGAAAAATATTTAGTTTTCCACTATTTCGCAACCCTGAAATAAAGTGATATTAGCCAGTATTAATTGTCTTTAAGAACGTTTTTAAGGTCTTACATATCAGTCGACGTAACATTGAGTTTTTAATACAAACAAAATTTTCCACGGTTGTTTTCGTACATATTTTCAAGTAATGTGTCTAATGTCCCGTCTTCAAGGACTGTTCACCCATTTTCCTTTCAAGGTCAACAAGAAGACAGAGTCAAAGCTGAAAATTTCGAAAACAAAAAAATAATTGCGATTACTGGTAAGTCGAAAAGCCCACATAAAGGACGAGGAGATATAAGGAATAAGAATTTTGGCAAAGCCAACAGGCCATCTTTACAGAAATTGAGCAAATTATCAAGACCCGAAAATGACTCCTAGTTCCTAAATGGGATATCTACATGGAAGTGCTTACGATTCATTTTGGCGGGGGAAAGAAGTATTGAGGATTTTGCGAGGCACCTGAGATACGTGATCAGTGCTCACAGTTGTCACCTTGAAGACAATGATGCACTAATAAGAATATCTACAGGCAGCTTTCACAAGTATTATGACTCAAGGTAGTCTTATTTAGAAAGCTTTTCTTCTCAGTATTTCTTCAGTTGGGTTTGTTTTAGGGAAGCATCCTCTAAGCATTTGTGTACCATGGCACCATAGCATCAGTTGGTGTTGACAAGCCTTTTACCTAGAAAATAGGAGGGAGCTGATCCTTATACGAAGATTTAAAGTCACGAAATGTGTTCGATTGTGTCACGGAGGAGCCTCTGGTGTTTCTGGCAAATCCACCTCTCCTGTTGACGAGTAAGTATCGTTTCGCATGTTAAATCATCCTCTTGGTATAGACTGCGCTGCGTGTTGGCCAACAGAGTGAAGTCGAACTTAACAAATCGCATGACTCACGGCACGTTGTTTATTAGATACGTTGCTCTTTTGCTATATCAAAATCGTTTGGTCTAGTCAGGAGATTTTGAATTACAGCGATGCAGGGCCGCCGAGAGCTAGGACAGGTACCGGGGCTGCTAATAGAAACGGGCCCCCTTTTAAACTTTTTTAACTTTCAAACAAGATATTGGGCCTAAGCGGAATTAAGTCAACTGTGCTGCAGCTAAAGAAAGCAAACAGTAGGTAATTACAACATAACTTTAAGTCTTTTCTTTGATATCATTACTAAATATAACAGAATAAAACAGATTCAATTTCTTACGGACCACCGAAATGGGCCGAGCCCCGGGGCAGTTGCCCGGCTCCCCCCTCGGCTGCACTGCAGCAATGGTTGACACCTCCATTCTACCCTTCACTTTTTAAGCAGTATAACATTCGTGTGGATTTTATCATTCTTCTCAGGATTTATCAGATTATCTGTGCCAATTAAAGAGGTTCGCAATTATTCCTCTAAGTAGCTATTTATGGATTAATTGGGTGTTAGACTCCTTTTAAGTATGAAAAAAATTGATTTGCCACTTAAGCAAAATACTCGAAAAGAAAAGTTATAAATGCTCGTGACGTATTTTCGGTGACGGAAATTATGATAATTTATCTGCCGCTTGTTTTATACGACATATATTATATTTTATTGTATTGTATTGTATTATGTGAAAAACTATGGCTCGTAATTAGTATATTTTACAAACTATGAGATTTTAATGTATCAAAGGAATATCATTCTGACTTTGCCTGGAGTGTTCTGTGTCTTTCTAAATGATCTTACTTGTTTCAATTGAGTAATGGAGTAATGTTTGTTTCAACTGAGTAATGGATCTCGTTCACGTTTGAATTGGCTCGGTGGGCCAGAATCTGTTCTTTAAGTAAAACGTCATTCTTAGGCCAGATAACTTAGATACTTGCCATTGCCAGGTTACTACAAAGCATTTATCACTTCTCTAATTACAAAGATTCGAGAGGACAATAGTTTCTTCACTAGCCTCGGACAACATAGAAGCTTAGTATTTAAGATAAAAAACGTGCCTAAAGACTAGACAGAAAGGTACTTGGGTTTGGCGTGGCTTTGTTTTGGAAGAAGTAAAAGCCCAAATTAGTGGCTGTTGTATAGAGTCCTCTGAAACATAGCTTGATGTAGATGTCGGGTGAAATTCATTGTAATATAGATTTGAAAAGTTAGTTATTTGGCAAAATGTGCTGTAATTTCTTAGTGAAGCTTCTTAGCTAGGTTTGCTAATCTTTTGTGTGGCAACAACAGATGTAACCGCACTTATAACACGCGCAAAAGATGACAAGACCTGCAAGGATTTTTAAAATTAATCTTAAATTGTGGAATCTCAATGTTCCAAGAAACCAGGATCTCCTTCAAGCAAAGCAGAAGGTAGGTACACAATCCTTGTGAATGGATGGCAAGATCTTCGTAGTCGTGAAAGCAATTCTTGGATTGACAGCAGAGAAACAGTTAAGTACAATTTTTTTTATTTGTGATTGTGTACCTACCACACAAAAAAGCTTAGTAGTATATGAATTTTTGTGCCGATTTGAAGCTCGGTATGTAGGTCGCACTTCTCAGAGACTGGGCGACAGGATTAAACAACATGTTCCAGCCACTGTACGCCAAGCATCAATTCGTTCTAGAGAACAGCCATATTTCGCTTGCAAAGCTAAAATGACTGCCAAAACATGCGATTCTGCCATAGGCCACCATTTACTAGAAAATTGAGAATGCGCCAAAATGTTTAAAGAGGAGAATTTTTTGGATAACTGGCACAGCGAGATCGTCCTTTCATTTAAGTGTATTGGAGTCTGTCTACATTAAAACAAGAAAAGCCGGTACTCTGCAGGCAGAAAGAGTTCATTTTATCACTTGGACTCTTCCGATAATCTTTTGTTTCTTCATTTTCTCTTCCTTTGTTTCCTTTCTTGTCTAGGATAGGCTAGTTTTGCTACATGTTTCGTATAAATAGGTTGCCATATACATATACTTTCCTTTCTGACGATTTATACTCTGAGAAGTGTCAGACGAAAAAAGCTTTTAAGGATATTTTTAGCGCAATGTCGCAAATTTCCAAGGCGAGCTATATATCTCTCAAAATACCCTTAGCCAATATTCAATTCAAAGGGGATCCTATGAGCAATCGAGATCTCCTTGGCATTGCAAACTTAAAAAGCATTATGATCAGAGGATTTAGACAGTGACTTAAATGGGACCTGAACTCGAGCAAGTGAGCCGTGAAGTGAAAAAGTTGCAATGCTTACTGAAGGAGATCATTGTCACTACAGCAGAATATCGGTGCGGTAAGCAGAACTGCTTAGGTTCAAGACCCGGTCGAGCAATAACAGATTTTTTCTCGGTCAGTCATTTTTAACTCACGGTTAATTCCTTTGTAAAAGGAGTAAACGGAGTTATCCAAATCGGTTGAGTGTGAACTTGTTAGTGACGCTACAATTTTACCACAATGCTTTCGGTTGAGTGGAAATTCGATTGTTTTGCGAGTGCAGCCCCTCATCCCATCATGAAGAGAACCAGTTGGGATAAATGGAGTGGAGTATGTCATGTCATCATTGGACCCAATATAGTTACAAGGGCCACGCCTCTATTTCGTATTAGAGAAGTTGCGTGAGAACAAAAGTGTAACTTTTAGGTCTGTGTTGCTCAGGAGCCTAGGCATTTAGTAAATCTGTGATAAAAATGTTTACGTTATAAAAACAAAAGTTACAAAAGAAAGGTTGCAGCAAATGTCGTATTATAAGAGAAATAATTGACCGTGAGTTCGCCACAAGTGCGCTTTGGTTGGTAACAGAATTGACCTTTGTACTTCTACGCATTGTCCTTTTACAGAATTGCCATTGTGTAAATCTTCATTGTTTGTGGTCCTTGATGGGTAACATGTCAGTGAGTGCACTTTTGGCTCAGGTCAAGCTTGACGACGTGTTTTCGCTTGATTCGCAATGGGTACTGGGATACCAAATTGGGATCTGCACAGGAGATGCGAATTGATTATATTTAGATTTTACAATCATTTCTACGATTGTTCATTTGGTAAGTGATTTTCTTGTTGGGTATTGGGAAATGAGAAGTTAGATTAAGCCTTTAACTGCTTTGTTTTAAGTGTTTAAAAGGGCCGTCTGCAAATGTACCAGTATAAAACTATAGTGAAGCTCTGTTAGAGTTGTGCAATGAAGCATTATGTTGCTTGTTGGTAGTCCCCTGTCCCTTAAAAGTTGAGGTATCAGCGTATCCGAAGGTCTATCACACTTGGTAGTTTGTAATTGGAACTTAATGGCTAATACCTCGTAACTGTGCCTAATTGAAGAATAAATTAATAGCTATTATTATTATTGTTATTATTTATTATTTATTATTATAATTATTTAAAATATTAATAGCTAAATTATTTTGTCCATGCCGTCCGATATTAAGGTCTAGAAAAACTGATCATCCAAGGAATGGTCGAGGGCAGAAGAGGCAGACCACCAAGATCCTGGTGTGGTGACATCATAGAATGAGTGAGCTGAAGCACACCATACTATTTCCAGCATCGAAAATGATGTTGGGCTTTTCAAACGTATTTAACTGGACATGTAGCTAGGATGAAATGTCTCGAACCATTCATGATTACATTCTTCAAACTGAGCACTGCAACAATGAAAATATGCATGGACATCGCATTTACTTCCAAGAAGAAGTAATAGTACAAGCGAGAACAGATTTATTTCATTTGTATGTATCACAATTGACCTTAAGTTTCAATAGTCTACTCACATGCTAGCTACCAATCTAAGCTATTTCTGCCAAGCCGCTTAGTGCATCAAAGATTCACGAAAAACTGGTTTGAAGACCCAACACGATGTTGGCATGTCTCTATAATTGATACTCATCAACATCATCTTCATCAACAACATCATCATCATCAATCATCATCAATCATTGTCATCATTACCATCAATCATCGTTATCATTATTATCATCGTCGTCGTCATCATTATCATCATCAACAACAAAATCATCCTCATCATCATTATCATGATCTTGAGATCTCGAACTTTCTGCAGCCAGCTATCAGCATCACTCCTTTCAACATATCCAAACCATTTCAGTCACCTTTGACTTTGGGTGCCAAGGGGTGCTTTTGGAGTTAAGAATTTGGGCAAAAAGAACTTTTAGGGGGCAAGTCACTTGCTATAATGCTTTTGGGTTGTTTGAAATGCTGAAATATTTTTGGGATCTTGACTAATGGAAAATAACAGAAAAAGAAACTTTGATTAACATACAAAATTGAACAGAATTTTGTGAGGCATGTAAGTCATAATCAGAGGTGCTGGACGCTTCATGATGTGGCGGGGGTAGAAACCACAGAGAGGGCACCTTATGGTGTCAAAATTTGCCATTGAAACAAACCGGGAATGGTTGTTTGGCATACGCCTATTGTGGTAAACATCTCCGCAGAACATAGTGTGCTTGTGATCTTGAGAGCAAAAGGAATCACCTATCAGTGTGATTGCAGATGAGAAACAACTCACTTCCATTGTCTAATAGATGCAAGACATTTCGATTTCATGCTCACAGTATTACCAAACAGTTTGGAAGATGTACAAATGAGCACAGTTTAGATTCGAAAGCAGAAAAAAGTTAGACATTCCTTACATGTAGCTAGGATATTTACGTACTTTTCTTTTTATGCATTTTTCACTTGCTTTCTGTATGATATTGCTTGGAAGATACTAAAGTAATTTTCAAACACTTGAAAGACTGGAAAACATGATTTTCAAAATTTCAGTTTTCACAAGGGCTCAGTAGAAAACATTAAGATGTAAGAAACTCATAAGAAGCTAATCTCCAAGCACTCAAACTCTATTAATTTGAAGAAACTGTTTATAATCTATTCTCAGGGCACCCCAATCCTAAAAATACAAGTACTGTAATATACGTTTCTTCCATAGGATTATGTGCTCTATTTCTGTCATTTAGTGGTACAATGACTGACCACTTGATATCTAGGATAACTGTCTATTCAAATTGCTAGCAGCCGCAAATCTTAAGAGGCCTGCACAGGCACATTTACAATTACTCACCTGGTATCGTGCTAGCTCAGCCATCTGACAGCTTCTTGCCAGTCATACCCAATTTTCCTCAAATGGGTTGGGTTGACCTATGGCATATGGTTTCTCAGGCATTTGCGAAAGATGCAATGAGGCAGATTTGAATCAAGAAACTCCTGATCAGAGTGCAAGCACTTGAACCAATCTGCCACTCACCCACTCCATAGTATGAATATGGCATTAAAGGTTAGCGTTAAAATCATGGTTTTTTTTCTACTGACACACAGTCGTATCATTGATGCCAAAATTCACATGATACATATTGATCTGGGTCACAATTAAAGACTTTTAAGCACTTCTTACAGAACTTGATATCAAATTTTTCAAAATGTACAAATAGAGGTTGTCAATATTTTCTACTGAAAATGAGATTTAAATTGAGTTACAAGTCTGCTTTATTACAATCATTCTGCTCAAAGGCCTATGCATGTAAATACATACAAGAAAAAGGCAATAGCACTGTTCAAACGTATACACAACTCATTGAGGGCTCAACACATCGTTTCAAAACAAGTGAAACATTCCAAATGTATTGCTTCTATATCAAAACATATTTATAGCTGAAATTTTGAGCAAAGTACAAATGGCATGGCAGCTTGACGGAATATAATGACTACAAAATATATGACTATAATCTATGACTATAATACCCAAATAAAGAAATTGTACTTATCTAAACATCAAATCTGAAATTTAATTGGAGCATGCAGACCACTTATAGAGATTGCATGTCAGAGGAAGTTGCAATGTTGTTTTGATCCTGTTACAAGAAACCCAGGTTGCACCCTGCGAGGGAAACATACTTGAGGTAGACCAAAGACATCTTGATTAACCAAAACAGAAGAGTGGACTGGAAAGACTATAATGTCTTGTGTCAAAGAAGTCATCAATTGAAAGAAATGGTGGAGAATTATGCAGTCATCAAAGTAATCCAACAGTCCAAGGACTATGAGAATGACATAACATGATGCTTACATTAAAACTATGAAGCAAAGCTAAAGTAAAACCATAAACTTTGAACTGTATACAAAACAACTAAACCATTTACTTAAACTATATTCATAACCTCAAGTTTATGCAAGGTGCTATGAAAATCGTGGAAAATTAATGAACTTCTTTTAACAAAACTTTTACTTTATTTGACCACCACCAATACTTAGTTGTCCATGCACTGTATGCATATGTCTACTGCATTTCTATGTCCAAGCAATAGTAAATGCAAATGCAAGATACAGGTTACTTATTAGCCTACTCCAGTAGTCAGACTTGTGTTGATTTTAATGAGTGGCTCATTCGTTTCAAAGAGTAACTACTCTTTATACTGAAAGCTCAAACGAAAAGCTGGTTGGGTCTAGGTTTCTTGCTGAAATATCTGTGAGAAACAAAAGATATTTACAGGAACAAATACTATACAATTGCATTACATTTAGTGGATATTTACGTCATCAAATACATCTTAGAAACTGACCGCCTATTAGCAATCCTAGTAAAATCTCATTGTTGCTCTGCAATTCTCCTCTAAGTTTCACCAAAACATGATTTACAGAGAGAGTTTCAATAAAAAAAAACCCTAGTGAGAAACCAATTGATCAATAGTACTAAATTCTTCTTCATCAAGACCAGACTGTATAACAATGAACACTGATAACCACCAATACCTCCATAAGTCAAAGGAAATAAAATGCCGAATTTTAGATTTCTCTCAACTTTCAACAATACACATGTCACTTATGATAACCGACTTTTGACTGCATTTAAAATAACATAGATGTGCCAATATGCTACTACAAATTACGTTTCAAAATATTTCTACATTTGCAGTTACAAGTTGATATCTTCTTCTCTAATATATTGGTTCAACAAAAATTCAGATAATACACATCACATATGACAGCATGTGCATCAAGTTGTTTTTTGAACTATTATCAGTTAATTTACAATAATATCCATTTTTTAATCCTTAACAAAGGGAATTATCAGAAGGCTTGTGCCTGTCAACAAGCTTTGGAGAGCAAGTCTCCAGGATCACATCAGGGACAAGATATGGTTTGCAGGACAACATGGTGAAAGTAGGCAGACCATGTAGGTGGAGAATAGACAGATAAACCAATTCACTGACAGAATTGTGTATGAGGTGAGGAAAATAACCACAGAGAGGGAATAACCGAGATAACATGTAGATAGCAAAGCTCAAGCAAGCAGGACATCAAAAAGAGCAGTTGAGGTTATGAAGATATGGAAACAACTGGAGGCTACATCCTGCAGTGGATGGATTAAGCCTAGGTAAATGGTGAAAAATGCATGTTGAAAACAAGTGCATAAATTAGGATGATAACTGTATCATGCATTGAGTCACAAGGTTTTTCTTGGCTGCATAGTTACAGAAAGTCATACCACTATAAAACTGACATAAATGATCTCATTGACAGTGACATATACATACCAAGAACACTATTGGCCAAAAGATAAAGGCCTACGAGAGATATACGTCCAAACTACAGATTTATACCTTGAATGCATTGAGCTTTTGCTTATACTGAAATTTGAAATGGGGGTTTCAATATCAGTTACAGCATAAAAGGTACACAAAATCTGAATCAGTCTTACCATGTTATGCTAATTATCATGTTAACTCCAGAACTTTATTATTGATGAGAAAAATCAAATAACTAGGCTTTGCTTTATTTAAAATTCAAAAAGAGTCCTGATACTCTGGACTTACCCTAAAATATGACAATCAAATGACACAACATTGTCACTTGATCCTAAAGCAAATTTAATTTAGGACCAAAATGAGAAAAATACTGTGTATCCCAAACCATACTGTACAGTAGGTTTATAGCTACAGATTAGAGTGCAAATTACTGATTAATTTATAAACAAATCAGTAAAGAAAATTAGTTCATTCATCATCTACAGTAACAGATCCATGAACATGAAACCAAGAATTGTTAAGGACACCTCTTAAATTCCAGATTGAGCTCACACTATCAGGTTGTGAATTATATGAACTGTCCACCGCTTTACAACATATATCTAACTTCCCATTATGATTTTTGGGAATACCTAATTCTATTTCCCACAAAGTCCATGCCCACATTTGGTCAAGGTTCTGATTGGCTTGTTGTAATGTTGCAGTTTGCCAAGTATTGCCACCATCAGGTGAGACATCAACACGAATTATTCCACGCCCCCCTCCACTATAGGCATATCCCTTGACTGTGACTGTTTCTTCACTCTCATCGACAATAAATCCCTCTTTGGGGTAGCATACTGCTGACGTAACTGGTGATTCCTGGATTGCAGGTGCAGTAGAGAAATCAACATTATGCCAGTCTATATTTGGTGAGAATCCTTTATAGTCATTTTGCTGCCAATGGCTGGGGCTTTCATCACTGCTTACTTTAATAGCTGAAAGCCATTTGACATTCCTTGCACCAACAATTCCTGGTGCTACAACACGAATAGGGTACCCATGGTCTCTGGGGAGGGTTTCACCATTCATTTTATAAGCAAGCAGTACCTCAGATTTAGGGTCTGCAACTTTGCTAATTGGAATTGATGCTCCATAAGGTGCCTTGGTAGGATCCACATCCAGACCTTCAAACTGAACATGATTATAGTCCTTTGAATTTATGTCAATTCCTGATTTTATTAATACATCTCGCAGTAATACTCCGGTCCATTCAGCATTGCTTATAGCATTTGCACTCCAGCTTAATCCTTTAACTTGTTTAATTGCATTCATTTCACTCCTACGATTACCAGCACACTGCAATGTGACACTAACAGTATGTTCTTCACACAGTTCCTTCAAGCTATCCAGTGAAAGCGATATGGCCTTCTTCCCGTCCGCGGAAATTTGAAGTGCATATGTCTCTGGATCTACTGAAGGGACAGGTAAATGATTTCTTACAAAGAAAAGTGCATTCGGTGTGTTGAAGTTGTCATTAGCAAGTTCCGGTGGTGTTTCTGCGTTGAATGGCTGCTTAGAATTGGCAATCAATGCAGGATGCCTCACTGGATCATTTGCAAACGGTCCTTCCCCTTTGGGTGCTGCTTTTGCCTTCTCTTCTGCACTAAGCTCTCCAATTTTGTATTCATTCAAAATTTCCAGCACTTCGCTTTTCTTGTGAATGGCATACATATCCCAGTAAGGTTCAAGTGCGCCCCCAGCTGCAAGCATGATTTTACTGTTCCCTCCAGGATGCTGATCGACGAATTCCGTTATATCGTATACAGCACCGTCATATGTCACCCATATTCCACTCTCACGTGTCTTGTGGCGAGCAACATCGGCCAACGTAAACCCTGTAGCCGATTTTCCATCAACGGTGTCCTCTTTCAGGTAATACACCAGCAGCGACCCTGATATTCCACCAATCAAAAGTGGTATAAGATCCGTAAACCGTGAAGAACAACGCTGATATTGACTCCCATTACTCCTGTTGCTGGAATCAGTTTTTAGTCCACGATGGCAGCTTCTTTCCTCCTGTCTCGTGGGTTTCGAGCCATTGCTAAGGGGAACTATACACCTCGCAAATCGAGAAGGATTCCATTGCAGCCTTGAACAAAGGAATTTTGAAGAAAGAGACATACGGTATAAGGGAATCATAGTCTACGTCTATTCCCTCTGAGCTAGGAAAATGCAATCGACTCGCTAAAGAATTACTATTAATGTTATGTAAGTCGTTTAAAATTTAAGCTAATAGTTACTCCAAAACGAGGCTATCTATTGATGGTTTCAGTGAATACAACACCTGTTTTTCCTGTTCAATTCTCCCATTCTTATCTCGTGACATAAAAGGTATACCCCAAACAAATAGGTATTAGTCTGTGGTATCCCCTTTTGCGTAGAAAGAGGTATTAATCCTATGGTATGCATAAATGGAGGCGTTACCAAGAGTCGCGGGCGGGGGAGAAGTAAATACTAGATCACAGAATAAGAATAATAAGAATACTGGATCACAGAGTTTAGAATTAATTTTCCTTGTGTGACTAGACCATGGCGAAAGCATTTTGAACTATATACACAATCAATGAGCTGATGTTTATGGCAACCGGGACGGTCGTCGCACATGCACGTTTTTGTATCCTGGACAATAGTTAAACGCTAACAAACACAGGAGTTTGAAATTTACTTTTCTTAGCACTATGTTGTTGGCGGGAGCCACAGAGCAGCAGTAAGCGCAGTTAGCAAGTTCAGCAATTCAAGTGAGATAAACCAAAAATCACTCCATTGAAAGACTTTTTCCTCAGGATCACTACCACTACTAGAGCAGAAAACCTTTTATACACGTATAGAACAATTGAACAACGATAGTATATCAAGATATTAAATATTCATAATATAGAGCCAGCGGATTCTAACTAACGATTCGATATACAAGGGAAAAGGAGAGTAGAAAACAATAGACAAATACTCAAAGGAGTTAGACTATGAAGAAACGTGAGGAGACCATTACTATCATAGTAATTTGAAAGTAACGCAAAAATAGACTAAGGTAGGAAATTAGGAAACAAACCAAAATAAAGATAGAACTTTGCCTATCCCCACAGAGAATATTAGCCTAGCTGCACAGCGCGTTGAATATTCCAGAAGTGAATGATAAGTACAAACTAATGGAAAATAGACAACCTACAGATGATCTACGTGTGTAACGCCTCTTATGTACTAAACAAATAAAGTAAAATAACATTAAATGTGCAGTAAACAAAAACATACGATAAATGAATCATATAAATAATTTAAAAACAATGTCCATCATGGTCACTTGTTGGGTATTGGTGTCGTTTATAAACTTCTGTCGAACTGGAGGCTACAAATACTGAAAACCATTAAGGCACTCGTCCATTTGTCTATTCAGGTTTCTTCACTCGACCATTTAATATCTCTGGAACTATAGTAAGGACTCGTGCCAGCCCTCCAGCAGTTAATTAACATTAGCAGGCGTAGTTTGTATCGAAACTGTTCAAACGTCTCTCTGGGCAATGGTTTGAGATAACGAGGTTTTCTGTACAGGCACTGTTCTTAGCTGGTGATGATCAGAATGAATCTGAACCATTCCACACATGTCCTTGGTTTTGGAGAACAAACAAGACTTATAGTGTTTGTGCTTCAGTTCTTTTGCTACAACAGATTTTTTGACACCTTGAGCTGTCTTCTTCTCCTTCCCATTAAATGTCAATGAGCACATTTTGGCTCGTAGCCCTACAAACTCTCCCATAACAATTCTAGAAAGTTCATCCTTCGTTTTCCCAATTACTTTCTTGTTGCTATTGGAATGGATATAGTGTGTTGAAGGATAATCAAAAAAGTCAAAGAGGTCTTTGTTATTGGCGAGATCTTCATATAGGTCATCTGTGTGTATCTCATAGCACAAAGAGTCTGTATCAGTAAACAAGAGACGTGTTTGTAAACTGGGGTAGCTTCTTCTAATGTAGTTATAATGAAAGTCAAACATCAACGTCTTACTGAGATCAAGGATACTGAATATAAGATAAATAGGGTGATTAAGGAGAATTGAGTTTTTAACCATTCTCACAGCAACCAGAGAAGAAGTAAATATCTTGAGAGATTTAAAATTTGGTTTAGTGGCACGTTTTTTCAGATGTTGACTGTTATTTACAAGTAAAATGTTTTTATGTTTTCTGATGTTCTTCATTGACATTCCGAAAATAGCATTGTTCATTAACTTGAAAAAGTTCTTCTCAAAGTTGTTTTCTACTTTTGCTCTCATAGTGGTATTGAAATCTATGTAAGGTTTCAACCATGCTGCTTGGTGAAATGCTAGAACTTTATGAATTTTGGTAAGAACAAGCCCATGATTAAGGTTACATTGTAAAGTTCTGCAGTGTAAGATATAACTTGACTTGTTGAAGAGATTGGAAGTTAGCTTGGTGCATGAAGTTCCAGTTGAAATCTTGAAAGAAGGTCATTTTTTTGTGATCAAAGCGTCTGGGTCTTGAGGATAGTCACAATGATAACCGTGAAGATGCTGAGGGTACTCTTAGTCAACCCTAAGGATGTATCCTGTTTCATAATTGAGTCCAATAGTTGTGATGTCCAAAGTCTTTAATTCCTCCTCTGTCATCCGCATAAATTTGCCTGTTGGTTGAGGTTGGGACATAGCCCATCCATAGAAGTTATTTGCATCTAAATGGCTGAGATAATTGTGAGGAATACTTTGGTCATAGTCTGCAATGTAAGGATTATTTGCCTTTGCATATTGATGAGATATAACAGACACCCCACCACGAATACCACTTTCAATGAAGAGACACATCTAGTTGTGTAAATAAATCCAATTCAATATCCGTTTTAAGAAGTGCCGCTTGCAAGGCTAAGCCCGGGCTTGTAAAACTGTAAGCAGGGTCCAGGTGATAATGAAACAAGCAAGTCGAACGGAAAATTTCAAATATATCAGCTAATAATAGAACATAAGTTTTTAAATACAGGTCGTTGTATTCACCCATGCTTTGCAAAATAAAGGTGTTCCAAACATTTTGAGCGTGTTGATAGTCCTCTTGACTGATATTTGTATCACTAAGTCTATGATAGAATGCTGATTTAGGGGTCAGGTGGTGTTCTTCAAAACAGCTCCAAGATGTCGTATGGGTACACACCTTTGCGAAGCAGGAGGTCTACTTTGTCCTGATCTGTCCAGTTAAAAGTGCTGTGCATTGGAAAGATTTTGTGCAAGGGAATTCAATGAGGCTTGCATAAACTGCGCTGAGTCTAAAAACTGCATTTGACCAATTTTAAAGGATATGTACTTCTCAGAGTTGTTTGTAATGCATGTAACTGGACCATGACGTGGCTGGTAGGCTGTCATGAGGAGGTGTGCACCATAACCACCTAGATTATGAAAAATCACAGGTATTTTAAAAGTTTTTGCGTCTATTTTGTGGTTGAGACTGCAGTGATTATACGCAGCTCCTCTATATTTACCTGTGATGTGGCAATGATCAAGTAATTTATCAGAACCAAGTAGGTCAGCACATATGTGACAATGTGTAGCTGAATGGAATACATCCTTTTCATCTTGTGTCACTTCAGCAGGCTTTGGATTCAAAATAATCTTTCATATTGCTTCTTGTTCCTTAACAAGAGTATCTAAAAAGTGCACGGCACTATTAGGACCACGAAAAATAGTTGGCGGATTGATTAAATGAATGTTCACGGAGACGGTTTAGAAACAATATCCACAAGGCTCGTGATGCTGGATTTGCTCTGTGTTAGACAGGGCTATTAGAGCAAGTTGCGATAGGTTTCAGGATACATTCAAAATCTGCGTAAATGATAGAAGGACACTTGAGCTGATGATTAATTTTAGTGAACTGAAGGTGTGCATTTTCCTCTTCAGGCAACTTTGCTTTCTGAGGTCCATGAAAAGAGCACAATGGCACATGTTGGTAAAGTTTGTGTTCTTTGGTAAATCCATGGAGGCAGTAGGGGCAGAAGTGTTTTGCGGCTTTTTTACTTGAAAACTGTTTATTCAATAGTCTTGACATGTTTCTGATAAGACAGTTATATTTTTTTCTGCCACTAGTTATTAAAAGAATATTGATATATTGAGTGCGATGTCTGTCATGTGTAACGTAGATGGGGTACGCTTCTTCACTTTCCCATCCCAAAACATTGATGCCTATGGATGGATTTCACTTCTCAAACATGATGATGTCTTTAATACAAACAGGAAACTCGAGAAAGTCAAGAATCAGCTCTTTTTCATAATGAAGATACATGGACACTTGGCTTGCTAACTTTTCGTTCTCAGAAGGGTGTAGAGCGGCAAGCATTCTCCATATGAAACACATCTCATCATTGTTGTAAATATTAAGCACAGCTTTCTTTTTAGCCACATTTGAAGGAAGAGGGAGGTATGATGAGGCCTGGAGTGTATTGAATTTAACAAAACCAAGTTCAAAGTGTGTAACGTAGTCAAGAATCCAACCAGATACGTTTTATGAAATTCATCAATGGCAAATTCCAGTTGTTGTTGAGCAACATTGAGATCACGTTGAAGAGTGTCACTGGTAATTGTAGAAGAGAAATGGAACGGAAGACTACTGGTGATTCCGTTTGAACAGAGATATTGTTACCTTGATGAAAGACACTTTCAATTGAGATAAACAATTTAACTATCATGTGCTTGAAGTTGCCTGGACAAAAATGGATGAAGCGGACGAATGATGTCTTGTTATGTATGAATGGGATCCTTGGTATGTGCTAAAACATAACGGTAACCAACTGCACTACCTTGTAAAGCCTCGACATTAATTGGTCACTGGATGTCACTGGATGTCACTGGATGTCACTGGATGTCACTGGATGAGTATTTACAAATGATTTCCTATTATCCAAAAATGAAAGAAACAAGATCAAAGAAGAAACCAGGCGAGGTTGTATCAGATGAGCGACATGTCCTGAATAGTGACAAGAATCGTTATCTCTCAGTTGCTGTATTCAAAGAGAAAGTATTAGTGTATATTAGGGATTACATAAACAAAGATGGGATATTACAAGCTACTAAGAAAGGAATAGCATTTGGTGAAGAGGAGTTTGTCAAGCTTATGTCTTATGCTCCTGAAATTGAGGTGGCCATTTCGAACAAAAGTAAATTGGATGGTGTATCAGTTGAGCTGTATGTTGTCAATGAAGAAAAGAAACGCTATCTGACTCTTACATTATTCCGAAACAAAGTCCTAGTACACATTAGTATGAAGTAACTGAAAGGGTTCTAAAAGCAACAAAAAGGGGGATAGTATTGTCCTTGGAGGAATATGCGAAGTTAATGTCCTATGCTGTTGTTGTAGACGAAGCTATTGGTAGAAAAAACAAAGATGTATTAAAGGTAATCACCTCTGAAGCTGATACGCGTAGCTCTTTACCAAAGGGATTACTAAAAATGAAGCAAAAATAGTAGCCAATAAAACGGTTGTTGAGCCTATGAAAAGACAATGGAATTATCCCCCTCATACTAGAAAAGACAAGAAATGTAAAGCAGAGTATTTTGAAGTTGATGAGATGGATAAACCAATGATTGGATTTGCTGATGAGAGGTCTCTTGTGCACATCTATGCAAGGCTGTTGAGCGAAGAAATTCCAAAGACAGTTCAGTTTTGTTGTACTGGATGTAACATGGAGCAACCAAACCAGCTTGCTCATGAATTTCAGATAACGTCATGGGAAGCTCAAGTTGAAACATACATGGAAAAAGCTATTGAATACTTAGATCTAGAGGCTATTTTAGAAGAGTGGTATCAAAAGTAGAAGACTGCCACTGCCAATCAATACATCTATACTAGAGAACACAAACAGAGAACTTATCCAAAAGCACGAATTCAAAGAGTTGATTAAATGGGAGCTAATAAATGACTATTGTAATTGATTATAACTTGGACTTTGATAGAACAATTTTTCAGCTTGGTCTTTATGCGTAACTAATAACATCCTATCATTTATGATTGCATTTTGATTCAGAAAGATATTCACTTAAGAATTATGATATTATTGACATTTCTGCTTTACCTATAATTTTACTTGTCTATATTGTGCCTTCACAGTTATTCTTGCTCTCAGGTATAAAAAGGGGCCAGGTTATAATTACGTTCTTGGGTCTTCCATATGTAAAACATTTCCTCTCTTTGGACAAATTAGTGGTATATTTTGCTGGTGCTGGAAACAATTTAGGGGTCATTTAATATAGTGATGATTGACAATGTGTTACATAGTTTATATTATGCACCAAATGAAGTATCAAGTTTTAGTGGTGTGGACAAGTGGTATTTAGCTGCAAAAAGGAAAGTTTCGCATGTTACAAGGAAGCAAGTGAAAAATTGGCTGCAAAATCAACATACATATACACTTTACCTTCCAGCAAGGCAAAATTATCTAAGAAGCAAAGTTAAGGTTTATGGCATTGATCACCAGTGGAAAATGGACTTTGTGGATTTCAGAAATTTGAGTAGATACAACCAAAGAAATAAGTATCTACTAACTAGCATTCACTTGTTTTCACTCTATGCATGGGTGGAGCCGTTAACGAGTAAAACAGGCGCATCCCTGAAAGCAGTACTTTGAAAAACATTTAGTTTGGGTAGAAAGCGAACACGCCTTCAAACAGAGTTCCTCAATCATCTTGTACAAGACAATTTGAAGAAGTTTAGTACTTCATTCTTTCACACTTATAGTGAACTCAAAGCTAGTGTTGTGGAGCATTTTAATCGAACATTGAAGACAAAGATGTAGAAATATTTTACTGCAAAAAATACGCTAGAATATACTGATGTTCTTCCTAAAACTTGTAGAAGCATACAATAATACAAAGCACCGCACTTTAGGCACTGCACTATCTATGGTAGATGATGCAACTGAAACAGGTATACGTCAGCATCTATTCTCATCTGTAAAGCCATCAAAAGCAAAGTTAAAAAAGGGAGACCGAGTGCGAATTAGTAAACTGAGAACAAAGTTTCAAAAATCTTATCTGGGGAGCGGGAGTGAAGAGATATTTACTATTGAGGATGTATTTCCAGGATACCCAACTATGTACACTCTTCATGATGATGAGAGCATAGTGCTGAAAGGAAAATTCTATGAGGAAGAGTTGCAAAAAGTGACTGTGACTGACACTGCCATTTACAGAATCGAAAAGGTTATAAAAAAGAAGACTGTTGGTAGTAATCAAACATATTTTCTTGTCAAGTGGAAGGGCTATTCATCACGCTTTAACACTTGGATACCAGAGAGTGATATTCAGCACTAACATGGAGAGTCATCATTTTTATCTTACATTACCCAGCAATAGCTCCATGACTGTTTTTCCTACCAATACATTGTCCGATTATAGAGTGAAACTACCACAGCGACTCCAGTTAGATGGAGGATGGGAAGTAGGTCTTGCGGAAATTTAATATCCACATACTTCTCACGAAGGGGACATAGCATAATTAAGTATGTTAAAAACATTGGTATATGGTTCTTAACATGACAATACCCTAAAGGTACTATCCAACTGTGAAGAAATTATGTGAGGTGATATCTTCAAATTTCCAGACAATACGAACTATTCAACTTGAGAAGATACACAGCAAGTGAAGATACACAGCGAGAGAAGATATCTTGTTCTAAAGGTTCATGGCTTCTTTTGTCTGGAAATGTTGCAACCCATCTAGGTTTTACAAGTGAGACACTAATACATGAAACAACAGTGTACAGTGAATTTGCACCTACAGTGAGGACACACCTTCAAAGTATGTATGTCTGCACAAATGCAGCAAAAACTCAAATTATTGGCGATTTTCATTCCCCTTTATACGTTTATTTCCACTGGAAGGAAATCATGTAGATGTTGTGTGTCCAACTTATGATAAATCCTTCTATACCCCGTTAAAAGTTAACAACATTGACACTATAGAATTAGCTATAAAACGATAAAGATATGCAAATAAAATTTTCAGGGGGAAAAGTAATCATTACACTTCATTTTAGACGAAGTAAGATATTTTATTACTGCAATATGGTACCAAAGAACCCTTGGGAGGGCTAATTTCGGCAACAAGCTCAACATCATCAATACTGGCTTACAGGTGGTAACATCAAGGGATTTCGAGGAACTGCTTTTCAGAGAGGATATGGGCCAGGGAGTATTTTCAAAGGTGTTTTTCATTCTGCAGTTCCACTGTTGAAACAGGGGTTATCAACTTTGGGAAAGACTGCTTTGAAAACTGTCGTTGAAATCCTTGGGGATGTAAGTCGTGGTAAGATATCAAATTATCAATTGTTCAACGTGGGAAGGAAGCTGGACAGTCCCTAATTAACACTGCATCATCAAATCTCCTGGGAAAAAGGAAGAACCAATTAATAGATAGAACACAGATTCCTGAGAAACGTATAAAAGGAAATAAGTCTTGGAAGTCCTTTACTCAAAAAAGAAAGAGCAAGCAAAAAGGACCTGGGAGTGAAATTTTAAATTACTTCGGTGATAATTTTTATCAAATTTAAGACAATAACAATGGATATAAAGCATAAAGCCAGTAGACAAGAATGTGGAAAAGGTGAAATTGACCTTTTTACCATCACTACAAACAGCAATAACAAACTATAAAGTAATTGATATCCACCCCATATCTGCATTATCACATATGGCCCCATTGAATTTATCATACCTTGATCACCAGGGGAGCTGTTAGACCTTACTAACACATACCTATATCTGAAAGTTAAAAGAACAACAGGAGATGGATCCAATATTGACAAAAGTGCACTTGTCTCTTTGATTAACTACCCTATGGCTACAATCTTTAATAAGGCTGACGTTTTCGTCGGTGGACGCTTAATTTCATCTTCATCAAATACGTATTCTTATCAAGCTATATTAGAATCTCTACTTAAGTTTGGCGAGGAAGCAAAAACAACACAACTCCAGTCATCTCTCTTCTATAAGGACACACCTAGTCATTTAGAGGAAACAGATCCTTCAAAATGTAACCTAGGATTAAAATCAAGACATCAATGGATAAAATACAGTGGGACAGTGGACTTACCGGGTCCCCTTCACGAATATTTTGAATAAAATGACTGCTTTACCAATTTTGAGTCTCCCCCCTCTGTAGTTGAACTGGCAGTTATCGCTTTTTCAAACTTATCCACGAGAGTGTCATATTGAAAGACTTGAATAATGCCACCTTTCCTGATAGCGTGTTGACTTATTACTTGTGGTCCTGATCTTAATGACGCTGCTTCAGGCTCTACAGTTTCCCTTGTTTCCACGTCCAGCTTGGCTTCCTCCCCGACATGGCCTCATGGAGTGTTTTTCCTCTCACAGCCTTTATTGGGAGCCTGTATTTTGCTAAACAAGCTGTGATAACAACCTCTGCCCAGAACTTCTTTTCTAGTCCAGCATAATACTAACATACATGTATGTCCACTAACATGCAAGTTGTTGACTCCTGTAATGTTCTTTTGATCCTCTCTGCCACATCTGTTCTTGGATTACATGGTACTGTCAACTGATGCTGTATACCTCTCCCTTTCAAGAACGTCTTAAGGTTTTCGTTTACATGCTTCTTTTTATTATCACTATGAAATATCTTATGTGGCTTCCCCGTTACTATCTCCATTTCTGCCACATATTCCTTAAGCAATGCAGAACCTTTCTATTTAATGAAATCTAGTGTTATATATCACCAAATTTCATCGGTAAATGTTAAAGACATAATTTAAGCTTCTCTGTGACTCAACTGACACAGGATCACACAAATTACTGTGGGGTAGGTCCAGGACATCTTCGACCCTTACTGCTTTCTTTGGGGAGGAGTCTCTTGCCTGTTGTCCAATTTAACAACTCTCATAGAACACCAACTGAACTCCTGTATTGGGTTCCTTTAATCCGGTAATGACATCAGAGCAAGAATAGTAACTGTTACTGTGGTCTTCTCGACATCCCGAGGGCCTATGTCAAGACTAGGTGTGCTGATTTGTGGAAGAGTAGAGGTTTGCGAAGTTGTAGTTCACTTCATCTCAGGGATGTCCTTCAAAGCAGAAGTAGTTGCACTGAGTCAGAAGTCATATAAACTGGCAAGAAAAGTTCTAACAGCAGAAAGATTAAACAGTTCGATAAATCAAGGAAAGAGTTTTAAAATAAAAAGAATAAAAAGAAACAAAGAACAGTGCACAAAACTAAAATATTGTCAAGAGAAAAGGAATGAAAGGCCAAACAAAAAGGATAGAAAAACCGAAATGGAATAGACAGGAACGTCAACAGAATTAAATTTGAACCTCAGTTATCCGACCTTTATTTGCCAAATTCCCTGGCTGCTCAAATCAATTTTCATCCCCATGGTCAAAAGTCTCGCTTATGCCAATTGTAGTGGTTTATAAAAATGTAATGTTAATGCATTCAGTCTTTTTAAAAATTTACAATTCCTTACACGCGTAACTCGCTACATCAGAACGAAGATCATTCAAAATAACTGCAAAAAAATTAAGTGTCCAGCTAGAAAGCATAACATTACTTAATATTTCAACAAAGTTTGAACTTTTAAAATAGGATTAATGGGATAATAGCTTATGGATATTGATTTAGAAAAACTGCTCTTTTTCTCTTGTTTTTCGCGTAACCCCCACTTAACTGAAATTTTACTTCTTCGAAATCCTACTTATTGCACAGTCACTAGAACCAGGAATGAGAGCCAAAAAATATCTTAATGAAAAGACAAAATAGTTTTGCATTGAAAAGAGAAAATAGCAAGTTACGGCAGAAGAGATTGTGGAAATCAACAAAAAATAATACACAAACCTGAATACGTCAACGACAATTTAAAAGCTAAGAAGAACAGTTTCAATAACAACAAGTTCAAAGTGCAACTAGCGGCACAGTTGGAAGAAAAATCATTGGTCGTGCCATTAAGAGCGTGGCTCAGAAAAAGAGGTGTGACACGACATTTTAAATCTGCATTAAAACTGGATATCACAAAAATACACAGAGTGAGCATTAGTTTGATTAGCCATACAAGCAGGGTCTGCTCACCTTTATCCTTAACTGAAGAAAAACTAAAATAGAAGGCATCTTTCACTGGTTTTTATAAGATCCTGAAACTCAGACTAACTTGTAACAAAGATCGTCAGAAAACAGTTTTATAATATCACTGATTTTGAGAAAGCCTCTGATAGAGTTTTCATTCAACGCTCTTTAAAACACAATGATAAAGCTGATTCGAGAGATTTTTGAGAGTCACTACAATGGTCATGGTCGAAAGCACTTGAAGTGATTGTTTTAAAGTACAGTTGGTATGCTACAACGATGTATCCTATCTCCAATTCTACTTATGGTATTCTTCGAACGCGTAATGCACGTTTTATTTACAAAACTTTAAAAAATAGGAGGTAACAAATGTGCAGGACCCACCATCAATAGTATGAGGTTTGTTGATGACATAGATTAAATAACCGAAAGCAGGGAAGGATTAGCAAACGTTTCAGGACTTTATGTGAAGTCACTCTAACGTTTGGTATAGAAATTTTGTAAAGTGCAAAGTTATGATCAACCAGAAAGGTAGCACGACTCATATCTGTATGTGTGCATGTGTATATTGGCAGATTAGAATACGTAAAAGGCCCAACTCTCACAGAAACGAAAAAATGAGACAAAAGTAAACGATGCATTGAAATAACTCCAACAGAACTAACAAGATTAGTAAGGATCTGCAACAGAAGGAAGCTGAATTTTAATATCAAAAGGCATCATTACTTTGGTGCATCAACAACCTAAAAGCCTACAGTACTGGTAATGATGATGATGATGATGGTAATGATAATGATGATTATAATGGTGATTTACAAAATTGAAAAAAACAGGTATAATTATGATTTTGAAAATTCTCGACTTTGTGGACTCAGTGGAAGGTCAAAAGTATGGTCCTTCTTAGCTGTTCACTTGTGTTCTTTACATAGGGAAGGCATATCCGTTTCAGAGTTTCTGCTTCTGGTTCAG
>JANTCA010014478.1:12503-25930 GCA_024741275.1 Chironex yamaguchii | reverse complement strand
GTACTTTTTATGCATTTCTTAAAAACTTTTGATTTCCTAAACCCTGTTTTTCCTGGTGTTTAATTTTAATCCATATCCTAAATGCATGCATTATTGCAATGTTGTTATTAATTACTGTCTCCTTTACAATTAACACAATTACAGTATTTAAAATTGTGTCCCTTTGCTCACAAATATTTTATATCTGGCTGGGAGTCACTAAAGCCTCTGTCAAGGGTTTAAGGGTGCAAGCCCCCTTAAGAATATGCATATCTTTAATGTAAAAACCTCTGATTTTACCCAAATTACCAGCTGATAATGAATATAAGCATGAACATGACACAAATTACTACTGATTTACTTATGACTATAAAACGATCTATGAAGCTACTTTCTTCAAAATGGTTCAAATCTATGTCAATTATGCGACTTTAATCTATTTACAATCCTTTTCTTAAATGTCTGCTTTTGTGCTAGTAACTACAAAATTTTGTGCTTAACTTTTGGACAAGTCTCCCATCTTTTTTGAAATGCAGACACTGCTATGTGTCAGACTTGTTTGAGGTGACAAAAGTAAAATAATGTGAGAAACACCCCGACAATAACCTTCAACAGCATGATTCATTATTCCAACAGATAATTGATATGCCTCAGCCACCAAGGTATTAGAAATGAAAAAATAATACCTTGATCCTGTTGACCTATTCTTATAGCAACACTTGACAAAGGAATTTTTCATCATATAAACTGACACATACAAAATAGTTTTGTACGTAAGGCATTAGAAATCTCAAATAAATACCTTGCTCAAAGCAATATCGTAGTTCAATTGCTCAAAAGAAAATCTGTCAGTCAGGATTAAGAGAAACAAAGGGCATTGCACAGATGTATTGGGTGCTATGGTGTGGATGTCTCCTTGCACGTCACAGTTGTTTTTCTTTTGATATGATGCTAGCCTATTTAGATTTCTTTTTTTAGTTTTATATACTTATTTCAAAAACGAGGCTGCTAAATCTGAAAAAACGGTATTAGACTAATACCTTTAATACCACCCCAGCCGCCACTGCCTGTGACATATCCAACTTTGAGAAATGTGTTGCACCATTCAGCTCGAAACTGATATCGTTAACTGTTGGAATTGGGTGTCGCATCCCTTTAATAGCCTCATTTGCAGCATTCATGTCCACACAGATTCTGTGCTGTCCTTTTTAGGTACTACAACAACGGGTGAAACCCATGTGAAGGTGTCCCTTCATTATTGAGTCCTTTTTCAATTATGCCTTCCTTTTCCAAGTGCTTAAGACAGTCTTTCACTTTCTGTCACATGTAATATGGAATTTGACATTGTTGCTGTACTTTTGGTGTAACTGTTCTATAGATGTTCGAAATCACTTTTGTACATTTCAGTTTTCCAGTGTTTCCGAATACTTTGACATGCTTATTGAACATCATAATGAGGCTGGCATCCTCTGAGGTTGGCATTTGCTACATAAAATGTTGCATAAAATGATGTTTAGATTAAACAACCGCTTCGAATTTCCCAACAAAAGGCACTGATTTATCACTATCATAGCTTTTAAATCTGTTGTTTTTAGTGAGTTATTTGCCATTTTGGAATGAGTTGATTTATTGATAATGTTGATAGAGGCTCCTGTATCTAACAGTATTGTTAACTTATAATTTGTTAACCTATAACCATAAATGCAAACACCAACTTTTGGCATTTTGTATGATGCTTGGAATTTTTGCTCTTAATTCCGTAGAAATATTCAGCTTCAGAACTGAACTTGCTCTCTTGCTCCAATGGATGCAACGTTTCTTTGTTGTGGTTCTCTCAGTCTTCGTACATTGTTGGTTTCGACAAACAGCTCCAAGATGATTCTATTGGTGGCAGTTTCTGCAAAATTTTCCTTTTGCAGGGCAGAAATGGTCCTCCACAACTAAAACATTTGAGGTTACGCCCCCTTACTTTTGTCTGTAACTTGGCAGTCACTACAGAGTTTCCCATGTGCTCTTTCGATTCAACTTTCTCTCGCTTACAGTGAACTCTGTTCATCTTGTCTTCCTTCTAATAGCATCATTGATAAATTGAAATTAGGGTCCCTTGGCGCTCGCTTTCATATTTTTGATGATGAATGTCCAATGATTACCTGTTCTTCGATCTCAAATGCTTCATCATGGAATTCGCATGTTTCTGCTAATGTCCGTATTCTGGTATAAACTGATCCAGAGTTTCATTGAGCTCCTGAGTGGCTTTATGAAGTTGATAGACTTCATATCGTCTATTCTGCTGAGGTTCAAAATATGCCTGCAATTTCGCCGTTGCCAAATTAAAATTATCATCCCTGCCTGTGTCAGGTAGGCCTATCTGTTTAAACATTTCGTGGACTCGAGGGCCAGCTTAATACAATGGTAAGGCTCCTTGTTGTCGGGTATTTACCAAATTTTCGGGCATTTAGATGGATGCAATTTGTACTTACTGCGGTCCTGGATAGTTGAGTTTTAAGATAGTTGAGTTTTAAGATAGTAAAGATTTTCTTTTCTCTGGGTGGAGACTGAGTAGCTCAAATATTAGAACCTATCCACAAGAAGGAGAATGGTTCTGGTTCATATACTGGTCAAGTCTGTATACCTTTATGCTGTCTATCATGCTAAAAGATTCTGTTTTTATTGCCCTTATCCCTCCCACCGCAATAGAAGCAGAAAGTAGTTGTTTGCAAAAATGCCCCACAAAGCAACTTGTTATCAAAGGAAAGTCATGAGTATAAGAATATAAAATCATGCCAAGTAAAACTTGCAAGTTCAATGGCTATGTCACAACTGTGTCGAAGAATAATTTGTGAAACACTTGTAAACTTGATAATAACTTTACCTGGTCTTGTTCTTTTATTAACAAATATGGACTATATGTATATACTTTTTTTTGTTCTAAAGGTTGGAGATAAACTGCCCTCTGTGGAGCTGTTTGAGGGCACCCCATCTTCTAAAGTAAAAACTACTGACCTTTTCAGTGGAAAGAAAGGAATTATTGTTGGTGTTCCTGGAGCTTTCACACCTGGATGCACAAAGGTTTATATTTTGAATGTCAGTTACTTATTATTTGTTTAAGAATCCTGTCTGAGGTCAACCAAAACTAAACTTTATTGGGTTGTTTTGTGATAACTGTTGTCGTATGAGTTAAGCTGGTAGTACACATACAATACTATATAAATACTGTTTCAAAAGCAATGTAACAAGGCCAGTTATAGCCCAGCCCAAATGCAAAAAGGTACTACAAGAAGGATTTTTATCTGATTCTTATTTGAAGATGAAGACTATGTTTAATCTGTTGATGATTTATGATGGTTCCTTGACATAACTGGGTAACAAGTGCATCCAATCAAGACAGATGATTAGTCTAAATATTTCATAAAAAACATAAATAGAATACAGTCAACCTTGGAACAATAACCTCCATTTACAACATCTATGTCCATTGGGTGTTAAAATTCAAAAATTCTGATTATGACTTGTGCATTATTGTGAAACAATTTTGTTTGCAATGTTGACATTTATCATACCCCTTTACATACCATGTTAAAATTTTGTCCAAAAATACGTCAGATGACTTTGATACAATGTACAAAGAGTCACTTTTTAGAGGAAGGGCTTACTGCTTTTGAGGAAGATGTCAAGGTTCTAATCATAGATAAAATAGTAGTTTTGTACCAGATGGGCTTAATACCAAGTCGAATACTAAAATTTCCCCTCGTTTACTATACATAAATTCTATGCTTTCTAGATCTTGTATGCACTTACTTTTTAATGTTCGTCATTTATATATACTTTACCTCTTTTATACCCTTTTCACATGCACACAGATTCAGACGGGCATTCCGTCGACGCTGTCTCCATTCCGTCTATGTACTTTTCACATGATCATAGTCATTTGCTCCGTTTCTTCCTTTATCACACTGTGCAAGATCAGGTTACAGAAAAATTTGGCTTTGAAAATGGCTTGGTAATTGTGGCTACAATGGGTAGAAGTCAACGTATTGAAGTTGTTTTGGAGGTAACACTTTTACATTACTAGATCTCTGTTTGGCAACTATAGAGAAAAAACCTTTGTCTACAATCGATAAAAATACTCTAGATCATCACATTCATAGTCTTTATCAAGCCTACACAGATGCTTCTAAGTTGCCATCACAAACTAAATAGATATATTTAAGGGAGACAAAGCACAGCTTCAGTGAGACGAACCAGAATGGAGTAAAACCCAATTTTGAAAATGTATTCCCAAATGTCCAGAAAAGCCAAGTTTTGGTCACGGCTTCAAGAAACATCGCAACTGCCTGCCGCCATCTTTATTTTTCCCCTGGATTTTTACTCCATCAGTGCTCAGACGGAGTTTCGCGAGCTCCATCAAATAAACTGTGTTAAACGGAACGGACTTCAAAATTCTAAACATCTGAAAACAAATTTAACTCCATCTAACTGACGTCAAGCTATCTATGTGAAAAGGGTATTGATCTAACATATCGGTTCTACTGCAGTATTTCTTCCCCTGTGTCTGCTTTTCTTTCTTGGCCATAAGTGTAATTGTTCCCTTGTGTATTGTTACAATAGTCAGGTATGTGTCGCTTTATGTGTTTCAGCAGTATATCAAAATGGATATATAAGTAAGTAGGTACAACAAATGGGGGCATGATGCGAAATTACTATGAATTGTGTAAGGGCTGTTGTAGTGCATTAGATAATCCTTGTTTTCATGTCGTGCAAAATTACTGCAAATTGTCTAGGGGATGCTATTGTTCATTAGATAATACCTGGATTCGTGTCTGCATTTTGTAGTTAGTTCGGAGCATTTGTTTAGGAGGTTATTGTTATTGCCTTTGATGATGAGGCTGTACCTTTTAGGGTTGTTGCTGTGTGGTTGGGCTGAGGTAATAATTGACCATTGGATTTGCTAGTTTGATTTGTTGTCTTGATGATGTTGCATCATATGGCAACTTCGGATCCAACATCAGTCGCACGACCAGTTCTTACATCTTTCACATGGTTTTAAATCTGCTTCTTATCATGATATAATCAGTCTGATTCCTTGTTCCATTTGGGCTTTTCCAAGTATATAGCCTTGTCTTTGGCTTCTGAAACCAAATGTTTGACAGAACTTGACCAGTCGATCACCTCTAACATTACATTCAACCAAACTGACCTTACAGACACTCCAGCAGATACCATCTCTCAAACCTTAGCATTTCAATCTCCTGTTACTATCAAGACATCTGTAGGCTTCACATGCTGTTGTCATGCCTGTATTTCTCAATAAAAAGATTCAGGCATGGCATGCAGTAGTACTAATGTTACTAGTCTAGTAACATTTTATTTTCAGTGAAAAGATTTTAAAAGTCCCAATGAAATGTAAAATTGAAAAAAAAAGTTGACTTTTTATTTCAGTGGCTATTTAATGGAATGCTAACAGTTATGCTGGTGCCAGACGTAGTATCAGAGTTACTCGGGCTGTGTGCTTTGAGTTACATTATAGTGATTTACTGATAGATTTCCTTTTAAGAAGCCGCAGTACTAGTTGAGCTATACTAGTGCTGCCCTGCCATATTTGTTGTTTTCTCTCAATGCCTGACGTCATTTAATATGTATTCACAGGGTGTTGAACAATGGGCAGATTACTCAATGGTACTAGTTTGGCATTTTTAGTACCGTCTGCATGTTTATGAATGCAGAGCCAGATTTATTTAGTCAAATCTATTTCCTCAGATGATTTTACTGAGTGTCCCCTCAAATAATAAAGAGGGGTTTTCTGTGAATTCATTTCAGATTTTTTTGTGAAAGTTCAGCGGCAAAAACTCGATATATTTTATTCTATTTCAAGATGAAAGTGAGTTGCAATGAGTGGTTACCATTGGGGTGTATCTTAAACTTTTTCACTCTTATGAGCTCAAGGTCACCTGAGACATGAGCAACGCCTTAGTTTGAAAACGTATGGTAGACCGTGTCCAAAAATGAACACAAAAAACAGGGATAGTGATACAGTGTATTCAAAGTTTTGTTGGATTTCTGGCGATGAGAACAAAAACATATTTTTGCTGGCCTTGTGTGGGTACGGGTGATTAATCAAAGATGAGAAAAATTTAAAACATATTCTGAAGCGATTCAGTATTCTTAGTTTGGATTAGTCTTATCTGAGAGTGACATTTGACAGAGGAGCTCAGTATACTTTTAAAACGGTTTGCGGTACTAGAACCATGCTTCTAGTAATGCAGAAGCATTAGTGGCTTAGGAATGGAGGCAGTGTCCGTCTCAATTCCTTTCCTCAGACAGTCCAGGGCTTTGAGGCAGGAGACCCATAGCTGTTAACTGCAACGTACCTTCTTGCTCAGCCTACAGGTAGACTTGATGTGTATTTTGTAAGAAAGCGGTTTATAAGAAACCAATTAAAACAGGCTCTTAGATCTTTTACTAGTATATAGAGTGTATATAGCATAAGATGCTTCCTACAGATTACCCTTTGTATAATTTTATTTAGTTGTTGAATTGAAACGGAATTTCAATAAAAAACAAACCTGTCTGTTAAGGTCTTTATGCCCTTAATCAAGACAGTCATATTTTTGTTGGGCTATTAACTGGGTGCATAACTACATTGAGTTGAGGGGGTTTGAGAACTCTCTAACAAAATCTCGCGTAAAAAGCAAGGAGTTGTGGCCGTGTACTAAGGGGGTGTTGTCTGCAAATTTTTAAACTTGTAAGCGACACAACTATTACATGGCCGCTTTGGAATTCAGCTATGAACTTCACCCCCCCCCGCCCCCCCCCACCCGCATTATACATGACAGCTAGCGACAACCCTGATATTTAGGTACTCTAAATACAGAAAATGAAATATGATGCAGGAATTATAGGGGTATATGAGGGGTAATTGTCCCTCTCCCAGTAGCACTGTATATCATTTTGCATTTGAACAAAGTGGTCCATTTGGCAAATCATGGTAAAATAAATCCACTGTAATGTTTGTGCGTTGACCGATGTGTGGTGAATATTTTGTTGTTTAGAGACTGAGAAAACGAATGAGGTTACATATGGAGTGCAAGGGATGGGTCTGGTAATCTCGAAAAGGAGCATTAACTAACGACTCAGATATTATTAATGTTTTTTTGGCAATTTGCGAAGTTTTCAAAACTAGTACCAATCTTTTCTTAGTGCCTGACGCCCCTGAAAAGATTCTATCCTTGCACCATCGTGATCCTGAGCTGGTGCATAGGTTTGAATGTCAAAAGGCTTACCCTCTTCCTCGAGTAGCATGACTGTCAGACTTCGGTATGAAGCGCTGCACTGATCTTACCAGCCTCTTTCTGATGATGATTACTACTCTATTCTTATGCTTGTCTGTTCCCAGGAAGTATGTGTTGTATTCTTCTATTTTCTTCACTCCCGAGTCTGTCCATCTACACTCTGACACTCCAAAAATGTCTATCTTCATTCTAGCCATTTCCGTGATGCAGTTGTCCAACTTCCCGACTTGGTTCGGTGTTCGCACATTCTTAAAAGCTTTCTTTCAACGCATGTTATCTGTTGGACAACAAGATATTATCTCAAAGTATGTTGACAATGTCTTGGCCACCATCAAAGAAGATTTATAAAAGAAAAGTTGTATTATATTACTCAATAGACAACACTCCCATGAAAACCATATATGTCTCAAAAATACATTGTTCTTTGTCATTTCAATATATGTATATAATTCTACACTAGATATAAATAACTTTCATTTAATTATAAAATTTGTAAAATAAACCACAGACTTTATCATGACACTAGTAATGTAGTTTATTTGTTACAATCAAGGGAATAATTGTAGCAGTTTTGCTTGGGGGGTTAAGGAGTGTTTGCCATGTCAAACTCAATAATATTGCCTTGCAGGTTATTAGTTCAATAGAGGGAAATCCAAATCGAAATTCCTGTTTCATGAATTTCTTTTTCACTCATCAGGATTTGTTATTGATAATATTTGGGTGTTTGTATACTTACAAGGGAGGCACCTAGAATTTTACGAATTGCACAAAGTATTTTGCTTCTATGCCGGCACGATGCGACGAGTTCATTTGTTTTGTTTAGCGTCGAAAGTTCGGGCCGGCATACGATAAATAAGTTTTCCTTGAGGCAGAGGAGCCACCTTGCGCTGCTTTAAGTTGGACTAGATGCAAGTGTTTGCCTGGAGATTTCGTAGTGAATGATGTTGTCCTTGAGTGTGCTTATTGAGTTCTGCTGAGTTCCTGTGTTTGTCTAAATATTGTAGTATGGTTGCCGTATCTTGTTTTGAATTTATTTTTGGTGAGTCCGACGTATGTTTCCGTAGGGCCGTTATTTTTGCTTGGGAGCGTAGCTTGGTATATTATGGAAGACTGGAGGCAGTTGCGTATTGTGGTGTGTTGTTGCTGATTGTAATGTTAGTTTTTTTCGTGGGCTTTTAAAATGTGTTTCTTGTGGTTCTGGATGATTTGTTTGATGTTGTTCATACAACTGTAGCTGATTTTGACAGTTTTGCAATTGAAGATTGTACGTAGCTTATGGTTCTTATGGAAGTGTTTGCTAATGAGGTTGAGGAATTTGTGTCCGATGTTGGAATTGACGTTTTTGATAAATGGGGTCTTTTAGCAAACTATGTTGTTGCGTTGTCTGTTTCTTCATCTGTTGGTTATGGGTGGTTCATAGTGAAGTTTGTATTTGTACTCACTTTCATCTAAGGGTTTTTGGTATAAGGCTGCTTGGTGGAAGGATGGTTCGTCAGACGATAAGGATGAAAGTCGTTTCTTAGTGCCATCGGGTAGGTTTTTGGTCATGGTATGCGATTGGTTGCTTTCACAGTGTACGTATTGTAGGTTAGTGCCCGGTTTTTTTGTAGGGTTGGTGAAGCTAAAAAATTTAAGTAAAATGGGAAGCCAAGCAACGGTGCATTTACTCACCAGAAGCATTTAACTTCTACACGGAGGACATCTTCAGGGAAAGCGATAACCTGCCTGGTGTCACTATTTCGGTATACCCTCATATGCCGATGACATAACACTTGTTGCGGAATCTGGAAAATTCTTTACAAGATATAATAAATCTAGTGCGGAGTGAAAGTCTGAGAAAGGGACTATGGGTGCATGTCAAGAAAACAAAAGCAATAGTAGTAAGCAGGAAAGAAGTAATACGAACTGTGCATGTCGTGGTCGATGGGCAATTTTCTGGTACAGAATAAAGTTAAATACTTAGGGCAGACAATAACAGAAGATGGCAAAACAGAAGTAGAGCTCAGACAAAGGATAGAGATAGCAAGACAAAAGTTTCTGAACGTCTTCGACATCCTAACATCCAGAAGTGTGAAATTAGCAGGAGGAAACGTCTTGTGAGTTGCTATGAATGGCCTTTACTAGGCTACGGCTGTGAGACATGGACCTTCAATACTGCCACATGGAAAAGAATCGATACGATTGAGATGTGGATGTATAGAAGAATGCTGAAAATTCCATATACAGCTCATGTCACAAGCCAAGACGTTTTGCAAAGAGTGAAAGAAAATGGAGGAAGATTAAGAGCTGTGTTGAAAAAGAAAAGGTTGGGGTACTTTGTACATGTAGTGTGGAGGATTGGGATGGAAAAGACCTTACTGGAAGGAAGAACGAGTGGGATGAGATGGAGAGGTAGGCCGGGAAGACAGTGGACCACCGACATATCTGACTGGACAGGAAAGAGGTACACCAACTGTGCAAGAGTAGCCTGGAATTGAAAAAGCTGGAGACGCATAACGGCAGACCTACTAAAAGTAGAATCAACTACCAGATGACAGATTGATGTCATGGGCAGCAGTTGAAAAGTGTTATTAATAGGGATGGTAATTTGGATGTCACATCGTCCCTGAGAATTCTTTGTTTGATAAATTGTTCTAAGCCAGCAGACGTGTTACAATAGTGTCTTTCCCTAAGTTGTCATATTGGTACATTGTGTTCCTGAACTTTTCATAGTTGTACAATTGTGTTATTGGCAAGTCCTGGTGTTTAAGCTTGTAATAGAGGTTATCCTCCAAGGATGATTTTGTATTTCTGTGTTTCATTTCTTGTCATTTCATTTATTATAGACTCATGTTCCTGGATATGTTATGGATTACCACAAGCTGACTGACAAAGGAATACAAGTAATTGTTTGCGTCTCAGTAAATGACCCATTTGTCATGGCTGCTTGGGGAGAGTCCCTAAAAGCTGAGGGAAAGGTAAAGATCCAGTTGTTTTGTACAGCTTCTTAACCTTAATGTATTTATTACATTTTGACATCGTAGTTATTGTGATTAAGTTCATGCCCCTGTAAAGTGTTTCATGTATTTTTGCGTCAGTTTGTCGTGGTCTGTTGTTTCTGACAGAGCAGCTTTGTATATCGTGCTGATACAATTTTTGCCTTTTGCTTAAATGTTTTGAGTTTCTTTTATTGGTCGGAAATATATCTCTATAATTCACTTCAAGAAATTAGCCTTCTTACATTTTGATCTGGTGGCTATTGTTGGAAATATCAATTTGAATGTAAAGAACAAATTACATGTCTGCTACTGAGTTGTCCATAATACGACAAAGATTTATATTTCACCTTCATTAACCCAGTACGTAAATTGATGGCAACTCACTATAGTTTTTATGGAGTCATTTTGTGACGAACTGGAATGGTGATCGTTTTGTCCTCACTGATGACACTTGGGAGATGAAAGTTGCATGCGGAGGACTTTTGTAAAACGCTGGGGACCGTTTCATTGTCTGAATGTGAGTTACTTACCAAAACCTTGTCAAAAAATGCATTGCGAGGTACTGGAGATAAGAGGCTTTAAAATATCATGTCAAAAAACATGTTCATGATTTTGCCCAAAATTTGGAAATTATGATATAGCTTTAGGGCAGGCTCCTAAAGTTGTTTTTTACGTACCTAGATGCTGTAAAATTTACGAGTTTGTATTTCTTGCTGTATAGATCATTTATAGTCACGGACGATAATCAGACTGCGGTTGGAAATACCAAATGACCCTCAAAACTTCTCATGAGTCGTTTTGGTGTGTTTCTGTTTCAAAACAGTGTAAAGGTTTCAGTCGAGATATACGTACTTTTATGCCGTGCAACTTATGGTTATCATCCTTATAGTTCATTAGATATTTCGTTTGTATCTCTTGGTTAATAGTATCTATGAAATCACCTATTTGTTTTGAGAAAAGGTAGCAAGGTTATACGTTAGCGATTTAAAATATAACATCATGTCCATTTCCTCTTTCGTTGTGCATGCTAGATAACAAACGGTATAGAACAACACCTCTTGCTTTTATTCTTTGTATAATGTAAAATTTCTTTCCTCCTGAATCTGTCAATGCAACAGTTTGTCTGGGGTAATTTGACTTATTTAGGACACAAAGCAACGGAAGTTCGTGGCTAAGTGTATTACTTAATATATACTGTGACGTGATTTTAGATCATCCTAACTTTACGTTAAAGTTGCCCTGTTTCGTGTTTCAGGGTTTGTTTTTACATTGGCGTGTTTTATTTTAGGTTTATTGAGCATTCTGGCGTTTTGTTTTTCAAGTATTCGTAACTGAGCCTGGGGTCAGAGTTATGCTGTTGCAAAATACTTCTTACGCTGTACCAGTTATTTTTTTGTTGAAATAATTATCCAAAAATTCCATTTTAGGTCAGGATGCTGGCTGATACACATGCAGAATTTGCTAAGGTAAATTTGAAGTTGTTGACGTACTTCTGCTAAGTGCATATTATTTGTCAAGAGGATAGTCGCATAGGAGATTGTTTATTAATGAACAAGGACTTTTTGTATTAGTTAAGGTCTTTTACAGGCCGAGAAATTACCGTATGTTAAAAGGTTTGTTCACTCATATACGTATGTAGGGTTCCTTTAAGCAAACAACTACTTTGGCTGACAGTATCATCAATAGAGTACTTAGTTACCAAATTCGTCCAATGAAATTATATAACTAGGGATGTGTTGGCTGACCTCTTTTTAGTAGCGTTTAAGGTGTACAACGAATCTGCCCTGAGATTGACAGGGTTTCAGTTTTGCCCATTTGATCTACTCGGATTTCAATTGGTTTTTTAATGGAATAATACTGATATGGAAATGGAACATGAAGTTGTGGATATCATAGTTCTGCAATAATTCGTAGGGTTTAAAGCATTTTTATATAAACATGATAGTTCATATTTTTGTTGTTGGTGATCTTTCTTTGAGTATGAGATGCGTCAGTCAGACATCCAGTGTTTATTGCCACCGTTCATTGTCGCAGCCCACACAGGGCATAAAGTTACTGCACACAAGAGAGTAAGCGTAGCTGCACTATGGAAAATCTGAAGGTTTGATTTCTTGAAAATAGATTTCTGTTCTCATATGAAGTTTAAAAGAAAAATTACTGTCAGCACTTGTTCCGTTGTAGGCTCTTGATATGACGTTAGATGCAACAGCTTTCCTGGGGAATATCAGATCGAAAAGGTAATGCTGTGACCAGTTGTTTTACTCAGTTGCTCATCATCAGAGTAGAGGTTTTCGCATTTAGGCTTGAACCTTGCCTCATATTTCCATGCCATAGGTAATTACCAGTTTATAATCACAACGGGGGGTAGACAAGGTTGTGTTCTGTCCCCAATGCTGTTCAACCTTTTCTTAGACTGGACCCTGAGAAAGTCAATTTATGACAAGGACGGCGTCCGTTGCACGGTCATTTACACGATCGCTGATCTTGACTATGCTGACGACATTGCCATCTGACAACGTGATGCCTAGTCGTACCAACTGCGGCTTGATAGAATCTGGAACAATACGGCACAATTTCTGCGAAGCGTCGTTCGCGCTTGAAATGAAGATTTGTGATGCTGCTGTCTCCTCCTTCCTGCTGTTTGCAGCCGAAACGTGGTCGCTTACGTCTCTCACGGAGAAGACATCCGCAAATTGTATACGTTTCAAATGTCATCACTCCTCTGCATCTTGGCGTGGGCCTTATTCAGCGACTTTTCAACAACGCCATCCATGAGTGCGGCTACAATCAGCCAACTGTTGAGGCAATGATTCAAAAACATTTTACGTTGGCTGGGCCACATAGCCAGAAAGGACCATACTCGGATCTGTCATGCATTTTAGAGGAACCCAAAGCCACCGGAATGGCGCTATGTTTGAAACGCTGCTTGTAATACGGTAGTTGACAAAGATCAAAGACACCTCAAAAACACTTACGGTGCACTCGCATGGACGAAAAACATCATCAACATCGTCTGGGATCTGGCTATGGACCGGAGTCAGTAGTGGCACATCATACGGGGACAGGTCACAGCGGATGGTTTTCATTACTTGCTTGTGCTATTTAAGGTTCTTCATTACCTGCATGTTTTATTTTAGGTTTTTCATTGCGTGCTTGTTCTTCATTACTTGCTTGTGCTATT
>JANTCA010014478.1:0-12403 GCA_024741275.1 Chironex yamaguchii | reverse complement strand
CGTGCTTGTTCTTCATTACTTGCTTGTGCTATTCAAGGTTCTTTATTGCTTGCATCTTTTATTTAGGGTTCTTCATTACCTGCATTTTTGTGGGGGTTTTCATTACTTGCTTGTGCTATCTAAGTTTCTTCATTACCTGCATGTTTTATTTTAGGTATTTAATTGCGTGCATGTTGGGTTTTCATTACTTGCATGTTTCAATTAGGGTTCTTCATTACTTGCTTGTGCTACTCAAGGTTCTTTATCGCTTGCATCTTTTATTTAGGGTTCTTCATTACCTGAATTTTTTGTGGGGGTTTTCGTTACTTGCTTGTGCTATTTAAGGTTCTTCATTACTTGCATCTTTATTTAGGGTTCTTCATTACTTTCATGTCTTATTTAATGTCCTTCCTTTTATTTAATATCTTACTTTACCTTTCTTGTTGACTTGACGCCCATATGTGTCCTCTTCCTTAATTCTTAATTCGTGTCTGTCTGGCTGCCTTTGCCCTGTATCGTACCTTGTTTTTGTTTTGTCAGATATGCCATGTTGGTAGAGGACAACGTCGTGACAAAATTGAGCGAGGAGCCTGATGGCACCGGTTTAACCTGCAGTCTTTCAAATTCTTTTATAAACGAACTGTAAATTTTATGTCATCAGAGGGACATTCAGTATACGTCAGGTGCTTGTCTACGAATTTGAAGTGATGTGTCATGCAATAGTGTTTTTAGCTGAGTTCTTTAGAAATTTTTTTCAACTCGAATATCAGATGAATTTACTTTAAGACAAAGAAACATGATTTCCTCTTTATAAACTTTGGTGCTTCCTTGTCATTCTGTACAAGTGTACTTTCGAGTGTATAACCAGTGCCCTCCGCTAAGACTTACATGGTGCAAGGGATAAGACATCGACATTCTACGCAGTCTGTGAGTTCTGAAGAGACACCTTTACTAAGAGATAACGTGAGTAACAAGTATCCTGTTCACAATGGATCTGACACGCTGGACAATAGAGTTAGTATTTTTTGGCGTTTTCTAAGCCAACTTTCTGAATTTTTGCTTTATTTGACGTTGCTTAACTTCCAAAAAATTACTTCGCTTTAAACAAATATCTGGCTTCATTTTGATTTTTTTCGGATTTGCTATTTTTCGGCTTTTTATATGGTGAGTTTTCGGGAAAGTTGCGGAATTTTATTTGAAATAGCGGCATATGTTATTCAATGGTGTTTATTCCCTAATGAATATCAAACGAATGCCACCAAAATCAAAGTTGTGATCCAAAAAGTTGTCCATGTAACACTTGGGAAGTCGTTATCTATTTAATAAAACATGGTGGTTAATTAACCGTATTTCAAATTATAATCTCTAAACAAAAAAAACAAAGGAAACGAAAAAGAAAAAAACAGTTTTTTCTAGAGACACTTTTCACAAAGGTTCTTGCAGGCATTCTCTTGAATTTATTAGTGCCACATTCACAATTCTGCACGTTAGTCAGTGCATTGAGCTAGAATTGCAAGCTTAACGTGCCAAAGTGGGAAGTGCCTACGACAATGAGGAAAGTATGTAAAATCTTGGGAATAGAAATATGTTTAGGTGAAAAAGCCATTTACGGAACAGAAAATTCTTTTTGTCACTGTTTTTTACTATCAGACCGTTTAGGAGAAACATATCTATGTTTAAAATATTTATCTGAAGGGCTCCATTCAACAGAATCAAAACAACTTATACTTGCTGTTAGGGAGAGCTGCGTATCAGTTTTAAAAGCTGGTATTTATAAAGGTGAAGGCAGCCTTCCTCTAACAAAAATGTGTTTAAAGATCTCAGTAATTTTCGCCTAGGCATTGAGGACAAGGTATTGAGCATAACAGCTTGATTGTTATTTCAAGAGTCACCACTTCACCACCAAAAGATGCCAATGCGATAGAGGAACAGTACATGAAGGTCCTGCTGATCAACTGTTCAGAAGAGAACGCTTTTGATGGAAACATTCCCGAGGAAACTGTCCACTTTTGGTCGGGCATTGCAAAATTCTAATTTCGGCAGCACGCCCTTAAGAGATCTTGCAGATTATGTCTTGTCATTCTTGTCTCTCAGTGAGCAATACCATTGCAGAAAGACTTTTTTCGTGCGTTACAGCAGTAGAAGCAAAATACCGAAAAAAAAACCAAAACAAAATAGTAGAGACAGTATGTCTAAAACTTTTGGATTCTATTGTGGGAAGAAGAGGAAACCTTCATTTCAAAAGACGTTGCTGGGGAGACCGTTTTTGTGAAGGAATGTTGAAACTTTTTAATTCCATTTAAATACAGGACAAAGTAGAAAACAATAAAGTTGATAATGTAGAGCTTTTTGCAATTCAATACTTTATTTTTCCAATTTGTATGATATACGCACTGACTTTTTGTTGGTCACAAAATCCAATGTTTGAAACTGGCCTCGTTTTCACTACCTCTGTTTTTTATTGCTCAGTTGTCTCGATTTGAGTGTGGCTTGATTTAGTTTTGAACCTTTTCGGCCTCGTGCCCTCAGCCCCTAATTTTATCCTTATTTCAAAATTTCATTTGCTTGTAGCTTGTACCAATACTCTCACTTATCATGTTCGTTTTTGCCATATTTGTTATGAATGTGTTTCCGTCTCTGTCAGTGTTTGACTGCAATATATTTGCTTGGCAGGTTAATAGTCTCAATTGGATTTTTTGTATTAAGTTTTGTTGTATTGCACAGAATACACACAGGGAAAATAAACTTCGCACATTGTTCCGAAATATCAATGGGGAAAATGACAAACTTAGACGGTGCAAGATTAAACAAAACATCAAATGAGTGAACTGAAACTTATCATTATCCATAGTTTAATAATTATGTTAAAATTAATATAACTCGGAGTACGTATTTATCTTTCATTTATATGGAGTAACGAGGTTACAGCACTTTCTAAATATCTTTCTCCAGCTTCAAGTTTTTTAGAAAATCCAAAATGTCTTTTGTAAACCTTTTTTGCACTTCATTCATATCTATATTACTTCTGACGCATTGTAGCATGAGGAATGACTGTTATTGCTCAGATACGAAATTACATGTGAAACATAATTTTTTTTCAGGACATTACATCGAAACTGTTTAAACGATTTCTAATACAATTGCTTCAAAGGAAGAAAGATCTTACATAAAAACTCGATTCCCGTCTTTCCTGTATTTATGCGTTCTGTAGCACCAACAATTAATTTAAACATGAAATCGTTGTTGAACGCAAAAAACTGCACTTAACAACGACCCATGAATAAACGCAAAGTTTACTGCGTTATTTATTTGAGGTGGGTGGAAATAAACACTGCTCACTTTGATTTGCATTTTCTTCAAACTTGAAGCTCTCTTTTGAGCTGTGTGGTGTTTACCACAGGAAATCCATAGTCCGTGTACTGAGACAAAGAGACAAAGCGCATTCGTAGCATTAGCAAATATTTGGATTTTCTTTATCACATTTTCAAGACTTTTTGCTGGTCAGTTTACGGTTATTTACAGTTACTATTATGGTTCTACAACTGCTCCCTATTGACAACATAATGAAGAAATAGAAGAAAGTCGCATGGTCGTGATGACAGCAAGCAATCTATTACACTGCGATCTTAAAGTAATAAGATAATAAGAGTAATGTGAAGTAACTAAAGAGACCTAAGTAATATTGTAAATGCAAGAAGTTAAACATTTGTCTCGCGAACACTTACAAACAAATCATTTTTCTGGTACTTTAAAGCACGTGGTGGTCCTTTCCTTTCTGAGATAAGTAAAATCAAGAATATGTTACAACAGATATATCAGATCTTCAGTGACTTTGGTATGCCATTCTCGTGAGCAGGGCGTCTAAATTAATAACTTATTGTCTGGAGTTGAGCACATGTTCACTAGTTCAATGAATGTCGGTATAAATTGTAATGCAAAGTAGTGTGGCAATCCACTTCCCATGAGAGTGTATATTACCTGTACCGAAGATAATATTTATATCCGACACCGATGACGGTGAAATATCAAGCACTCAGTTATAACAGTCAGTTGCCTTTCAGATTCTACACCAACTTTACATGACCTTCCTCAACGCTTGTCAAGGTTAATGAATTTTTGTTAAATTATGATTTTATGTATATGTACCATCAGAATATGCATTCAAGGTGTCGACTGGAATAGCATTAACAGATATTTCTGGGGCTGAAGGCCGAACTTTGTATTAAGCAATTTTTCTTTTACTTTGATTCTAGACTCATGATCATTGGCTTTTTGCTCTTGTCAAATTTTAGAAAACTGGATTGTATTTGCATTTATCTTTACAGTACGCATTAGAGGCATCCGACGGCCTGCTGAAAAAGTATCTATATCAGACACTTATCAGGTCCGAGGCCCAATATTGTATAGACCATTTTAATTTATCCTCCTACGTATCTCGAGTTTGGACTTGTGATACTGTGAACTTGGGATGACCATTGCTCAAATCGTGTCGCAAGATGGGACAAAGGTCGAATTCGACAGTATAGCTGATGTATTTTCGTTTGTTAGAAATGCGTGATCATCCGTTTTACGCTGACGTAGCTTTATTTTGAGAGCTCTTGAATAAACCCTGGCCTACAACGACAGGACATATCTACATGTAGTTTTAGAAGAATCCTTTTCATAAGAATGCAAGAACTACGGGTTTCCAAAATTATCAAAGCTTGAAGAAGTACATTCTGTATGTGTTAGAAACGTTCTGGGATTCGCTGTCTATCGTCACATGAAAAGGAACCATTGCACTCAATGTAGCATCGCTTTGTAGCGTGTTCGGTGATCCATACTAGGACCAAGGTGCTGTTGCAACGAAGGCACTGTTTCACCTAGCTGAATTCTGAAATTGGAATCAAGCCATGCAATCTAAGGATAGAGGGAACTGGAGACTTACTGGAGAGAGGGACTTTAAGTCAATCATGGAGTATGATAATACATGAGATTTACTTCCCTTACCTCCCGGTAAGAAGGTTGTTGGTAGTCTTATGGTTTTCCGTGTCAAATGAGATGGGTTTAGGCTAGTCAAATGCTATAAAGCCAGACTAGTTGCACAAGGCTTTAACCAAGTCTATGGAGGATATTATCTACAAATCGTTTCTCGAGTTGTTCACTGGCAGTCAGCAACAACTCTAGTATGTGTGACAGTTGAGTATGGTACGCAGCTACATCAAATGGATGTGGACGTTGCTTTCCTTAATGGTGTTCTCAATGAGAAATTTATATCAAGCAACCAGATGGCCTTATAGAGAAAGGAACGGGGCATTTAGTGTGAAAACTAAAAACTTATAGTTTAAAACATCTCCTCGTTGTTGGAACAAAGTACTCAATGAGCACTCGAAGAATATGGAACTGGTACAATCAAAAGTAGATGGATGTATCTTCATTGGAAAAATGAATTGTGAGCTGGCGTTCCAAGCCGTGTATGCTAGCCGTGTATATGGATGACACCATCATTGCTTCAGGGCAAAGAGAGGTCATTTAGAAGATCAAGAAATTGTATGCTGAAAACTTTGCAGTGAAAGATATGGTGAAGCATCACTACTTTATTGTAGTTCGAGTGTCTCTGAAGGAGAATAAGGCATGGCTCGGACAGGACAAGTATGTTGATGACATTATGAAGAAATTTGGCATGCAGGATGCAAAACCTGTTGGCAACCTCATGGAGAAGGCTCAACCAAGAAAGCCGACAAAGGACTTTCGACTAGTAGATACGAGGATCTATCAATCTGCAATAGGCGGCCTGTTGTATTTACCAAATGCGACAGTCAAATGACGTAGGTCAAGCGGTCAACAAGCTATCCCAGTACAGTACACAGCCCAATACTGTACATCGGTAGATGGCGAAGCACGTGTTCCGATATTTAAAGGGAACAAGGGAGCTAGGACTCGCTTACAAGAGAAGTGAAAAGAGTGTATTCAGAGACGGACTTTGATGGTTACCTGGACAGCTGCAGATCAACTTCAGTTTACATTTTGATAACGAATGGAGAAGCCATCAGCTGGAATAGCAAGAAGCAGTCCATTGTGGCACAGTCCACAGCTGAAGCAGAGTATGTCCCACTCTTCTTTGCCGTTCATTAAGGAGTTTTGATGTGTCATCTGCTCCAAGATCTTAAGGAAGAACAAGAAGAAGCAACATTGGTTTTTGAGGATAAGCAGTCATTAAGATATCCGAAAATCCGGTAAACCAACCAAAGACCAAGCACATCGCCTCTCGATACCACTTCACAAGAGAATAGGTTGTAAATGGGCAAGTGAATTTAGTTTATTGCCAATAAAGTGAGATGGTAGCCAATATTCTCATCAAAAGCATTAGCTTTGGGGTTCCTTGTTGAGTGTTTAGCCTTCCTCTTATCAAGGAGTATTCAATATAGTGTAGGTAAGCTTTGCTCAAAAGTTTTTTTTGTTACTTCCTGCTGTTAGTTCATACCTATTGTATTACAATAAGCAGTTGTTGTGATAGCTGTGCTTAATGCCCTTTATCAAAGCCTGTTGTGTTGTACTCGTTTTTGACGCCTGACTTGTAGTTATGTATATTCTTGTTTGTAGACATTTTCAGGGTAACAAAATTAAAATAAACTAATGCCTATTTCACTGGATTTGGAACTTATAACACGGGCTCTGCTGTAGAACCTCAGCGGTGGATAAGGGGAAGTTCATAAATTTTTATGTCTTTCGGCTTAGGCCTTCGTAAGTGTCAGACATTTGTAATATCTAAACACACACATTTGCTTAAATATATTTGTCGAGAGTATAGCATTACCACAGTAGCCGCACTAAGTGGGAGCCGACCAGGCTCCAACTTGTAACTCTTAGACTCAAAAACCAAAGCTCAAACATCTATGTCGTTACTGTCTTGTGCAACCAATTGTTCACACTGGTTTAGTCACTCATGTTCAAGAACTGCAAATTCGTTGTGCACGCGCTAATATACAGCATAAACGGCACTGATTGTAAGCGAGCCTGTGGAAGTGTCTAAGAGTCACGGTTGCTAGCCACGTGAATAGACAGGTACCCTCGACATCGAGTAGCCAGCCATTATGTTATTATATTATTTGTTTATATATGTATCCATACATATATGTATATATACATACTCGAATAGCTAACACTCACCAATAATGTACAAAATTTGTATACGACTCAAAAATACACCTTTCTTTGACATTTCGATTTTCGATTTTACCTTCGTTAGACGATTATATATAATAACAATAATGATAATGATAATGTATATACATGTATACACATTGATAGTCTGCTAAAGCTTATCACATATCTTACCATCCAAATGTTATACTTTTTGTCAATGTCGTCCCATGTAATTGTTTACGATATCATAAGGGGACCATAACCCTATAGCTCTATAGCTGGCTTATACGTACGCGAGGTTTTCCTTTATATTCCGGTGTGTTTTTAATTCTTATACCTTTTTTATAGATTTCGCAGTACAACACCTGATACCAACATGTGTGTACCTATGTACCTTGTCTCGATAAAGAGACTAATCTTTAACCAACCGAAGATCAGAAAAGTTGAGAAACTGTAGTTGTTTAGGTCTTTGCTTGGTTTATTACAAAACAGGCACCTGTGAATCAATCCTGTAACTAGCAACTGTTCTAATTGAGGTGCGTGAAATAAAGCTACTTACGTAGGGGGAAAATTCATTAAGGAAGCTTTTAATGAATAGGACAATATATCATATTTTCCTGTTATTGTAGTGTTACCTTAATGTCCCACAAGTAATTCGCCTATCACCAATTTAAACTTATTTAAGATGGCGGTAATAGCTTTTTTATATTCTCGTTCATTGACACATCTATTCATGTATACTCGGAAATGGCTTTTTTGCTTAATGTCAATACCAATGTATGTTCCATTAGTGAGTACTCAGCCATATGTTGACATCTTACGACAACGTGTCAACTGGAATAGGCTTTTCTTGCCATATGGTTAACTTAAAACACGGAAATTTGTGCAAGATATTCTTCTTGCTCCAGCAATAAGTTTCCAAAATATGTTTGTAACCAATCCTAACGTTTACTCTACATGATAAAGCTTAAACGCTGATGTTACCGTAGAATAATATTATTTTTGGTAGGCTTGCTTCACGCATTGATATGTGTAACTATTTGATTCAACCTTTTATAAACCTACGGTAAATGTGCTAACTGAATGCAAGTCGATCATGCCTTGAACTTAGCTTAAGTTCTCTGTTTTTGTTGGTTACATCGTTTATGGAGTTAAATTAAGGGGTTTAGTCAAGAAAACGCCCTTGCTTTCAGATTGCATCAACCACTCTGACCAATTAGCTATAACGTTCTTTATGAGACTTGAATTTTATGTTGACTGCGTCATTATAAATACAGTGTAAACCGCTTATAACGGTCACCCAAGGGACTGACCAATTTTGGCGGCTATAGAGGGGTGACTGTTTTGGACAGGTAAGGTACGGAAGAGGAGCAAATTGTTCATGATGTAGTTATATCTGATAATTAACAGAATATGCGCAAAATATTAATGAGACGTTTTGTAACAATCCTTTTAATAACAAACTTTTAAAGCTAATAACGTGGAAATAGTCCGCAATATTTCTCTGCCTCGCAACACGTCTTTCGGTAACAAGTGTAGTGATTGCATCCTCCGCCTTGGAAACAAGTCCATAGTATGGATGTTTGAAGTTTATCATGCCTTGAGTCCTAAACTTTTTCAAGACATGATACACGTCAAAAATACATGGTTTCCACTGAGACTAGTATTTTCAAAACTATGCCTTAGTGTGTCAGTGAATACATATTCGAGCGCAAAGGCGGCCACCTGATTTGCGCAGCATGCCGCTGTTTCCAGTGTAATATATAATTTCTGAAGCTGCGTGGATTGAGTTGTCGTTTATTCAAGTGTCTCTGGTGAATTTATTGAAATAATTGACCGTTATATACAGGGAAAATATTAACTTGATCCGTACGAATGCGGTCGCTGAAGAGGTGACGCTTTATATATGAAAATTACTATGTAAATTGTAACGGGTTTGTTAATTGACGACAGCTATGGACAGGTGGCCTTTCTATAGAGGTGGCCGCTAAGGCAGTTTACAGTGTATAAGTATCCAACTGCCAAGCTTAGCATCTATGCCACTCGAGTAAAATTTAAGTAATTTACCATAAATCTGGGGCAGTAAAATGACATATTCTCAGCTTGAGGCTTTTTGCCTACCTTGATTTGCCCTTGGTTAACTAAAATATTTCATGGTATGAAATGTTTCCAGTTATCTACTCATTTAGTTGGCCTCTTATATGTAGATACTCCGTTAAGCTCAATTCATGAAGACATTGGCCATTAAAATCAATATTTCACAAAATTTAATATCGTAAGCCTAGTATATAACTAGTAACATACATAACTTGTAACCTTACCTTCCTTTTGAAGCAGACAACTGTTCGTTAGCGACATTTTGTTTTGAAATTTTTCGGTTATCCGTTACAAATGGAAGGTTACAGTGAGAAAATAAATTATTAATAAACTCTAGTTTAAATTTTCGCTCCAGTATTACAAGTTAAACTGTTGATCACGAACTTATAAGTCGACTGCAGCGTTCGTGTTACATCTATGCTATCTTTATCACTTGAGCGGTATTAAGGGAATGTCCATATCAATATTCTTTGGCAACATGAAGACCATAACAAGCACACCTTCGTGCTTTTAAATGCAATTACTTTTACGTCACAAAATTTATAAAATTAAACGGGTTTTGCTGTGATGAACACAGTAATACATTAATTGGTCATCAATTACCTTGAGCTGGGGAATTCTCTTGTTCTCACTGGACAACATCCGTGCTATTTACGGGTAAAATCGAGACCGTACATTCAGTTGATAACTGACGCACTTACAGGCCGTGTAACTTTGTCTGTTCTGCATATTCAGGCATACCCTTGATTGAGGAAGTGGAATAACGTGACCATGGCTACTTCTCTCTGTCTTGCTACACCTTATCTTAAGACGTTATCTTTACACCATTTTATCTAGTACTTGTACTGACCATTGTATGCTATGAAGTCTGGACCACCGTCCAGTTTCTAAACCGTTAAACATGATCACATCATGAGCCAACAGAAATGGCTCACATCTGTTTTCCAGGATTACTTCAGATTGAGTTTTAAGGAAAGTAATCAGAATCTTTCCCTTCTCCAAGTCTTTTTCATTACGCCTTTCTTCACCCAAATTTAGGCTTCTCTGACCAGCTGAATTTTAACTGTTCTTACGATGGTCCAGGGTTTGCAAAACGTAAACACAAACAAGCTGGAAGTTTGCATGGCTGTACGATTTCTTATAAACATGTTTCCGCAAATTGCCCTTCTGAGCTATTGAGAGGCATTGTTGGGCCTTGGTCAATAATAAACAGAAATCATTAATTCGCTGTGGTTGTCATTATCGGCTGTATCCATGAAGGAGTAATTCTCCTCCGAAGCTTCCAGAGAGCTGTATTTCTCGACAGGTAAAACGTTATGCAATGTAACATAACGTAACGTAACGCAAGGTAATGTAATGTAACATAACGTAACGTAACTTATGGTAACGTAATGTAACATGACGTAACTAAACGTAACGTACCGTAATGTAATGCAATGTAATGTAACATAATGTTATGTTATGTAACATAACGAAATGTAATCCAACATAACTTAACGTTATGCAATGTAACATAACGTAACGTTGCGTAACTTAACGTAACGTACCCTAATGTAATGCAATGTAATGTAACATAACTTCACGTAATGCAACATAACTTAATGTAACGTAATGTAATATAACATAACGTAATGTAACATAATGTAATGCAATGTAATGTAACGTAACGTAACATAATGTAACGTAATGTAACATAACATAACGCAACATAACGTAATGTAACTTAACTTAAATTGACTTAACTTAACTTAATTTAACGTAACGTAATGTAATGTAGCATAACGTAACGTAATGTAACGCAAGGTAATTCAATGCAATGTGATACGATGTGATTTAAAATAATGTAATGTAATGTGATGTGATGTGATGTGTTTTAATGTAATGTAATCTAATGTAATGTGATTTAATGTAATATAATGTGATGTCATGTCATGTTTTGTCATGTCATAGCTTAACGTAAGGTAACTTAAAGTAATGTAATGTTACGTAATGTAACATAATGTAACGTAATGTAACATAATGTAATGTTGCCAAATGATCTAAAGAGCAATAAGTCTGCGAGGCATTGTAGAAATAATACGATATTTTTAGGCTTGTTTTTTATTGTATAGAGATTGTTTTTAAATGTACTTAGCAGCTTTGCATGCTGCATAATTTCGACAACAATTTTTAATTTAAACAGAATCTTTGATAATATTGTTTACCTATATTGTTTTTGTGCTATAGCGTAGATTATAAATTTGAAGACTCATAGAATTATTTGTAACTAACTGAAGATGACTGAAGTTCAGTCGAAACATGTCTTTAAAACTAAAGAATATCGTATTATTTCTATAATGTAATGTAATGTAATGTAATGTAATGTAATGTGATGTGATGTGATGTGATGTGATGTGATGTGATGTAATGTAATGTAATGTGATTTAATGTAATGTAATGTAATGTGATGTCATGTCGTGTTTTGTCATGTCATAGCGTAATGTAAGGTAACTTAAAGTATTGTAATGTAATATAATGTAATGTAATGTAACGTAATGTAACGTAATGTAACATAATGTTACTTAACGTAACGTAATGTAATTTAACATAATGTAATGTAACATAATGTAATGCAATGTAATGTAATGTAACGTAACATAATGTAGTGTAATGTAACATAACGTAACTTAACATAACGTAACGTAACTTAAATTAATTTAACTTTATTTAACGTAACGTAACGTAATGTAACCCAAGGTAAGTCAATGCAATGTGATACGATGTGATTTAATGTAATGTAATGTAATATAATGTTATGTAATGTAATATAATGTTATGTAATGTAATGTAATGTAATGTAATGTAATGTACTGTCATGTAATTTAATGTAATGTAATGTAATGTAATGTGATGTGATGTGGTGTGTTTTAATGTAATGTAATGTAATCTAAGCTAATGCAATGTGATTTAATGTAATGTAATGTGATGTCATGTCATGTCATGTTTTGTCATGTCATAGCTTAACGTAAGGTAACTTAAAGTAATGTAATGTAACGTAACTTACCCTAATGTAATGCAATGTAACGTAACATAATGCTATGTAATGCAACATAACATAATGCAACATAACTTAACCTAACATAATGTAATGTAACATGACATAATTTGACTTAACGTAACGTAACGTAATGTAACTTAACATAATGTAACATAACATAATTTA
>JANTCA010014467.1:0-19432 GCA_024741275.1 Chironex yamaguchii | reverse complement strand
TAACCAATATCAAGGATATTTCAAATTCAACTTTGTCGCCGACGGACGTACACAGCTGGTCACAAAACAATATATTCGATCAAAATATTCACACAAAATTCTGAATAAATCCACAAATTATTAGCATTCTATAAATCAAATAAACGTCTTCCTTGTTTCCGTGCCAACGAAAATTTTATTTAGGGGGATCGAGGTCGTTCTAGACAATTTTCTACACACACGCACGAATGACGTTCAGCCATAAACTAAACATTGTATTGATCTTTTTGGGCGCTTTTAAAGATGGCGACTGAAGTAGCCTCATTCTGGAAATGGCTTCATTGCTTATGTGCAAATTAGACATCTAGCCCTTCGGGCGTCTATATCATTGGTAATACTAGTCTCACTACTAGTTAATCCTCCAAATCAACTTGTGATAACGTCCGTCTCCTTCAGACTCAACTTACTAAATTTGTGTTTGCTTTCCATCTTTCTCGAAAAATGTGCAACTTGAGACTTTTCTTCTTACAACATGGCTTACGAACCATAATTCTAATTGCAAATGCCAATGCCCTTGTTGTACACGGCTACTGCATTTCTATCTGCAATATATGCTGTATATATTAAATATACCATCATTCTATAAAAATTAATTTTCATTCAATTTCTTAAAATAGTTGGTGACGTAGGATCTGTTTTCCTCGTCAAATACTGCATTGTATCATTTTGACATGGCAATGTAACTAAGACAAGACAAACACACTTTTAACAGCTTGCTTGCAACTTTCAAAAATACAAAAGAATGTTAGGCCATTCAATTTCTACAAAACATTTTCGGAAGACTGACAGGGCAAAAGAAACTCACACTCATTTATTAACATTCACAGTTCTTATACAATTACGTTGAAAATTGTAATCAAAGAGATGGCGACCTTAACCATGAACTTTTAAATCTTCACCTCCTACACTATTTCTTTTTCATACGATATTATTGAGACTTACTTGGTGTTAATTTGCTTGGTAAGGAAATTTTTCCCCTTTCTAGGACATTTTGAATGAGGCCACACATTCAAGTCAAATTTTCATACAATTTACCATAAGCTGGCCGATTGAGTTTCTTTTTTTCCCAATGCCAATTTTTTCTCACTTTTCCGTGTAAAATCATATCGTTCATAGTTTGTCGAGTTGTAAAGCGGTAAGGAGAAATAGTTTATATATTAAATTTGAAAAGTAACATTTAACAAACTATGAACTGTGAGCGATGAATCTGATTTTAAATTTCTGCAATCAACGACGCTAAGGATATGCAGCTCGAAAATTCACGAAAACAGTAACAAACATTCTGACTGAGCCAGTTAAGAAGCTACATCAATATTATATTTTCCATTTATGGGGAACAAGCATTATCATAAACTATTGAGGAATATGATCTTCTATGTTAATAATGCAAATGAACTATGGCAAATGTAGACAAGGAAAAATACGAGTACTTTATCTACTTACAAAGTTCTCCGTTCTTCTGTTAGGTTGTACTGACGTTTGGTATCAGTGAAAAAGACATGCACGTTTATTTCAAATCCACGCGAGTTTGTCATCGATGGATAACAAAGACCTCAACATAAGCAACTGCAGAATGAGAAAACAACCATCGTCTGCAATGAAATAAATAAAAACGTATTTTGCTAAATGCAACTTTTTCCAATCAAGGTCTGCTGACGTCAGAGCTGACGTCGTTATGACTGACAGATGAGACCTCGTGCAAGTTCTTTATGTAAACGACGAGGGAATTGCATTGAATGTCAAGAGTTTAAGCAATCAACAATTATCTGTAACTTGCATGGTTATAAGTTAAAACGGCTGTTCCTTGTCAGTGGACAGATAAGTCTCTTTTCATTTCATTAAACAAAACAGTGCCGGAAAAAGGAAGGTGACATTGGCTGCATGACCACGCGCTTGGATTTCATAAGAAAAAGTGTGGAAATGAGTTCCATCGTCTTCAGCTGTCCAGCTTGCCTGCTTACAACGAAAATCTTCGTATCCGATGCGCTTTGCTTTGTTAATTTGCCGACATATGGCAAAGGAGAATGAAATAAGGAACTTATCGGAGAAGAGGCAATAAAAATAAAAAAATTACGAAGTGTCATTAGTGTGAAACGTATTCAATCATATTTTTTTTCAATTATAAGGCAAATTCTTTAGACGACGTACCCTTGCAATGTCACCTGCCCACAATTAGTGAGCTTATGAGCAACATCACTAGCCTCGTTGCTGTGTCTGCAAACAGTAACTGCCGTGGTGCCATGGCAGTGCCAAATATGGAATAATGGAAACAATATGGAGTTGTCGCCTTGGAACAACTTTATTCAACATGTTGGGTACTGCAGATTCTACAGCAACCCATGACGAGTATGACTGAGCCGTAGTGCATCTTTTCTAAAATCGGGGGCACGCGGTTGGTAGTTAATTCTGATAAAAAGTTCAGTATTTACAGCTGACAATTGTTAACTGAGTTTTTGAAAATGTTCACTTTGGAAGAAAGTGCAGGGGCAATTGCCCCCGCTCCTCCAGCGACTACGGCCCCGACAGTGGAGAGGTAACCTCGTTATCAACAAGTTAGAGACCACTTATCAAAGCGTACTCTTGTTTATACTCATGCTTGCTGAGATGTACTGCCTCTGTGGATGAGCACAGGCAAACTGATAAATTACTAAAGAATTACTCGAATACTAGATAATTTATAATGCACATTTTCCTTACATGGCAGCCAGCAGCTTCTCATTAAGATTTGACGACAACGATATCCTTATGATACCAAATCAATCATCGTTAAGTCTTTATAATTGATACTTACCTTGAACAAGGCCCACGCCAAATATTAATCTACAACTTTGGTCACTTTCAGGCAAGAAATCATTTTTTTCCTACAGAGTGACAGTTTTAGGGACTGCACAGGCCTAGGAAAAAAAATATTTGTGACTTCTTTATAGGAAATTGTATATTTTCGTTTACTTCAGTTGGGTTTTGGGCCACCATACAGGGCCGGGGGTCGTTGCCAACCACCTTAAACCGCCACTTCTCCACAACTACAGGCTAATTCGGGAAGCTTTTCCTCATTAGAATAGCATACGATTACACTACTTTCACGAATGCAACTGGAAAATTCAAAGTGTAGTCATGCTCTCTCGTTATACTGTGTTGATCTCAGACATCAATACACGAGGGTAACAGCAGACGCGATTTAAAGCCTCGCTGTCCGATTAGATAGAAAAAAGGCAATTTTTGTCTCAAAATTTAGAGTATGGAGCACAGGCTAACCGAGACCTATGTATTACCAGAAAGAACTCCCTCAAAGTATCCCTTTGCTATAGGACCACAATTAAACACAGTGAGGGAGAAGTAGCAGAGCCAGCAGAGTAAGGCAAGCCCACTACAGCCTTTCTTTCTTTCGATGAACAATACCAAAAAACTAAAGCGGAATATGGCCATGCACAGAAAGTGCTAACATTTTAGATGAAACACAATTTATGGTTTAAGGATATACTGAATAGGACTCCTCATTGATACGCCTCACCCACTGTCCTTCAAGAGCACTACATATAAGTTTGTTAAATAGCTCTCTATACTGCGGACCTCTGAGGAGACCTGAATATTGTTGTGTAAATAATGTTGTGTAATAGAACCTATGACTCAGTCCCGTGATAAAATTTTGAATTAATCACTCGAACAAAGACAGACCAGCAAGAATAAGCAGTTATACGTGGTCTTTAATCGACCTCGTTCATCATAACAATTACATCTGATTTCATTGGTTGTCAAGTCGCATATTTATACCCGGCAGTAGATGGATTCATTGGAAATGCAAATGGTGCTAGTTGTTCTTCTACACCTTCAATACATGCGAACTTAGTAAAACAACAAAGAGGGCGTGGACTGGAGCGACTAGATAATCGATTATAAAAGCTACGTAATTTATAAGGGTGATACTATGAACAGAAAAGCAAAGATGCGAAGTACTACTGAATTTCAAACTGACAAAAACAGTAAAGGAAAATTAAAACACCAACTGACGTTACGCAAAAGACTGGTAACAAGAGATGCCAAGAGAAATAAACACATGCCAAATCTGGCGGGGAAAAGTAAAGGGGCACAGTTGTGTAATCAAGTCGATTCATAACAGGGCACAAAGTACAATTAACAGAAATAAATACAAACAAATAGGAGCCTTAATGTAAAAAACACCATCTAAGATACTCTATTTAACTGTCTAGTGTAAATTCTGGCGCTGTGATCATTGAATTGCAAATTTGATAATTAAATTTCTTCCTCTGACACACATCAGCGGATGCGTGGAGGTGCACCTTTCTCTGGTAGCAACATGCAGTGGTATCTATTCGCATCTATCTCTATGCCTTAAATACAACAATAACATCTATAATTCATAATGACGTTTAAGACGAATATTTACAAAAAACCAGGAGGCGTACGTGGACTATGACTAGTAATCTACGTCCACAAAGTGCTCAGATGATAAGACGATTCGCGTCTGGCTTTATCCTATCCTTTCATTTAAACTAAACTTAACCAGTCATTAAAATAATACTGACTCAAACTCCTGAGAGTCATTGCCATTGAAAACAAAGCAACTCTATCTGAATAGATCAGTATGAAAATTGTCCATATCGAATTCCTCTGATTGTGTGATTGCCATCCGATATCAGTTCTACTAGCCTATCAGGTGAGTTGGATTGAGATTGCATTCAAATGGATCCATACGGGATCAAACTGAAGCAACTTCCATTAACATTGATTACATTTTACATAGTACATCAAACATTACTAACATTTTATGTTGCTTATTTCTAGCCTTATTCCATACGCTGAGGATGAATTGAGATTCGACATCCACTCACAGCTCTCAAATGGACACCAATAATGGAAAAAGAAAGCACGGGAGACCTTAGAAAGTCTGGTGATCATGTTTTAAAGAAGATCCGGAAGAATTGCAAATCAAATGCTCTGAAATGCAAACTGCTGAGCTAGATCGGTCTCAATGGAAGAAACTTGCTATTAAATACGCCACAAACGCAGGATGGACTAAGGTCTAAGGAAAGGTCCATATTCACTAAAGAAGTTTCCAAAAAATAATGAAGACAAAAAAGAAATGGTTTAAGTGTTCTAGTGATGACGGCAATCCCCACTAAAGTACTACTGCTGTAGTGGTAATGGTTATGGGCACAAAAGTGTCACTTTTGTACTAGTTATAACGATGTTTACCTTAACACTATCAGTATAATGCTTAAAATCATGGCCACTTGGTACGTATCCTGCAGTGATGGTTATGGCCACATTAGTACTAGTGGTGGACTGGTTATAATGGCCACATCAGTACTATTTCTATGGTAATAATGGTTATGGCCACATAAGTGTTAATGTCCTACTAGAAATAATAATGCTCACGTTAACACTAATAGTGTAGTGGTTAAATCATGGCCACATTAGTAGTTGTCAAGTAGTAATAATGGTTACGGCCACATTAGTACTAGTGGTTAGAATGGCCACATAAATACTATTTCTATGGTCACATAATGCTTATGGTCACATACGTGTTAGTGTTGTACTGGTCACGATCATGCCCACATTCATACTAGTGTTGTAGTGATAATGATGGCTTCATTAGTAGTTGTCCTGCGGTGATAATGATCATGGCCATATTATTACTCATCTTTGGCACTTTCATGACCTATGTTTTATAAGCACGTATTACAATAATCATGATGTTATGTTAAAGTTAACGGATTCAGTAATGATGGACGCCAGATCCTGTATTAGCAAAAATGTCAGCATGGATCATTTACAAGTGACGTAACTGACGTAGAAACCCAGGCCGCGCACCTTGACAGTCAAAAGCAAGCTTTGTTATTGAGAAGATCTGTATATGGTAGTTGCCCAGTTGGTGGTAGAGGGACGAATGGTAGTCGCCATGAGAGGACCAGTGGTACTGATCGTAGTGATAGTGGATTTAGTAGCAATGATAATGATAATAATAATGGCTTTGGTGACTAATAGTTAATATAGTTGTAATAATTCAAATAGCAGCCAAAACACAACGTACAGTGGCCGTCAAGCAGTAAAATATTCCTTAAACCCAGTTTATACTTTTAGTTTCAATGGCTAAAGCAAAACGGAGCACTTTTCCATCACAAAATGAGTCATATTGCTTATACAGAATTTTTGCCCTTTGGCACTTGCAGAAAATTAATATTGGCCACGAAAGTAAGTTCTTACTTAACTACATAAACAGAGTAAAAATGATCAGTCCATCTGTGTTCAAGCAGCGTTATATAAATTTTGTACCAAAATTTATGTCGATCCTTTTTTAAAGAGGAGTCGTACGAAGTAAATACTTGTAGATCTTTCTGCATAAATTAGCTTGAAAGACACTCATGACTGTAAAGCTGTTCAAAATTTTTCAGCGTTGAAATTTACGTCACTGCTATATTACTTCCATTCAAATACCTCAAAACATGAAAAACTCAAAATATAACAAGCCAATGCGCTAAAACATTAACGGTGACCACCCAGAATTGAAGGCATTTATGCATCGCAAAACGGTAACACTATTTTCAATGTCCTTAAGTTAAGCCTTTTAGCATAAGCCACAGTGTCTGTAAACAGATTTAGGAAGACTACAACACTTTATAGTAAACATAAAGAAGAAACAGACACTTTGCTGACAAAGCTACAGTAAAAAAAGATGCAAAACATTTTAAGTATAAACTGGATTTGACGCAGCACATAAAGAATTGTCACGTTCATATACAGTCGACTCCGTTTAATTGCATAGCCTCGAGATCAGAAAAAATAATGCAATTAACTGATTCATTCCTTTATCAATCCTGATAACTGCATAATATACACGAGAAACGAACATGATGTGACTAAGCATGAAGGAAGCCACAACTTCCTTCACGAACAAATGCAAAGTAATCGGATATTTACCATTGACAGCTAGCTGCACAATAATTCAAAATCTCATACTCGATTTGATAAAGATCCACGAGGCTGGTATTACTGTGTTACCTCATATAGAGGCCACCTTTAGCTTCAAGGATTAATGGCCGTCATTGGCAGGTAGCCGCTCTTTGTGATCTAACTGTATCACAATAAGACAGGTACCTGTATCAATCAAGGTATTGACCTTACATATCTCCAGAAACAGACAGAAATGTCCCGTTTCTTCTTTATCGCGGCTGCTCAATTCGACCTCGTCTTGTTGTGTTAACATCTTTATGTTAAAAGACCGCGTAGTTAGTAGACCAGAATCGACATGAAATCAATATCTGATTATCCGACGAACACAGGAGTTTAATGTGGATTGGAGCTAGCGTAGCTATGCCAATAAATGTGAATGTGATTATCCGATATGCAATTATCAGGAGCCTTTTACCATTACGGCCATCGAAAATGAATTGGGACTTTGGAATTCTATGCAGTTAAATGAGTTACGCGATTATCAGATACGCAATTAAGTGGAGTCAACTGTTCTATACTCAGAACTATAAACAAAACCCTAAGATTCTAAATTTACAATTCGGACACACTACTACAATTTCCTTTGTTTTGTCATTTTATACCGTTGCAGATGACTGCCATCTCTTCCATCTTGGTATCGTATACCCATCCAGCTAATACATTCTAAACCATAAATAAACTTGGTCTTTGTGGCTTCAATATTTTGCTATATCCAATTATGCATTTGCAATCACACTATTCCCTTGCAAGACTTCGTGGTGGTCTGAAGAAAGAATGGAAAATGGCACGAACACTCAGCACAACCATAAAAATTTGAAAATGTTTAATATGATACATTCCCTATTAGGAATAACGATATACACAAATTCATCCGCTGAAGAGTCAAGGCTCTAATTTCATGTTCTCGGCCTTGGATTCACACATGTTAGTTCTACTCAACACAATTAGGGATCATCCCAAAAGTAAGTACGCTCTGAGGGTCGATAGGTGGGTCAAAAGGATACCTGGCGCGAACAAGTGGGGTTGGGTGGGCCGGGGGACTTCAAGCTCAAGGCGCACAAACTTACTTCCAATTTTCAAGATTCTGTTTGCAATAAACTTAAAGCGAAAAAAACCGTTAGTTTGCATCCCTTTTATTCATGTCAACACTGTCTTGAGAAAGACATAAACCGAGCAATCTTTTTAAGTTTTGTTCAGTTTATAACGATCTATTCATAAGATTAAAGTCATAAATCTAACACAAAGTTTTACTGTGTTTGAATTATTAAACTTGATTGCTTTCTATTTGGAAAATGTGTAGAGCCTGTTTACATGCCAGTTCCCCGATCCGGAAATTCATTAAGGATAATCCAGCGTACAGGGTAGGTGTGTTGGTAAAACTGGTAACTTGGGCCGTGCGTTCTTTCTGGATTATCCACTTGAGGCTAGTGCATAGCAAATGAAATGTCAAAATTCTACCATTACCATCCCCTGCAGAGGCAAAACGATGTATTTGCGAAATTGAATGGTGCACGAGCTCGCACTCAAACAACGGTCCTGTACTTCAAGGCCTTAGGAATGATCAGATGTGATCATGTGGAGATAAACGAAATCACACAAACTATTAGTCTCCCCTACCAGCTGTCGGAAATGAAGGACTCAGTCTTACTATAACTTCAAGGTCAAACTATTAACAGCTGAACGTCGTTAATTACATACCTTACCAGATATTTGCAATTTCACGTTGATTTAATTAAAATATGCTATAACTTCAGAAGGTTTGAATATTGTCAGTATCCAGGATGGGGCAAAGTAGATTACGGCGGAGCTTTCATGATGCTAGGAATTAGTATATACGCATTATTGCATTAGCATTATCAACAGGTATGACATACTGTTTCTACTGTTGTCTACGTCCCATAAATCTGTTCGTCTTCTCCCCTGGCTAAGGATCATTGCGTATGACGGATTAAAGCATTACCATACGCGTTTAAACCTGAAATGGTTAAACGCGAGTTCGACCTTGGTTAACAGGTGTTCGAAATTATTCGTCGGTAACTAATGCCGCCTTAAAAACTTAAACATCAACTTTTATGCAATTTTCATACACAGTTTTTAATATAAAACATTGTCAATAATTATATAAAAATTGATATCAAAGTTTTCAAGCCGGTCTTAGGTATTGACGAAAAATTTCGAACACCTGGTAACAAAGGCCGAACTCGCGTTTAACTATTTCCAGTTTAAGCGTGTATGGCAACATACGACAGCCATAGAGTTGGATTGGTTGCATATGTCTGCAGAGAATATTAAACCTTGGGTATGGCAATATGCGTTTTGTATAGCGATACGGAAATGACCACGGTATTCAAAGACCACAGCCTCGTCCACCCCCCCCCCCCCCTGACAACAGCACAAACCACATTCTATTGTCTGTGAACAATAGACGCGATCACTATCATACAAAACTTAACTGATAAAATACGGGTGGTCAACTTCAAAATATTAAAGAACCAAAGATGAAAAGATAAGCTTAAAAGCATAAACATGAGAACAAATATCATTTTTGAAATGTCAGTCCTGTTCTTATATAGATACTGACAACACGCTTCTTGTCTCGTATTGATACCGAGCATAAAATCCCCTCTTTGTAGGTTTACGGGACATACCGCAAATCATGTGCAAAAGTTGTTTGGGTCAAATTTTATACTGCCACAAGGCTGACAGCTTAGATTATGTGGTATTATAAAATGCGATACTTGTATTTACTGAACGTGTAATATATACACTATAACTTCATCTCAAGCTTTGTCATCACGTGACATAAAAATCCGATTGACAATCCATCTAGCTTTCCGATGCCTTTGCTCTTTAGTTAGTCGTCAGTCGGACCCAGACCCACAGTGTCGAAGCATTCTAGATCACATCTCAAAAATTAAGATCAATTACTAGTTAACACTGCCTCGTACACCTTGAAAATACGATGGACGTCTCTGAGCACGATGCCAAGACATGCAGTAGTTTCCATGCGCAAAAATCTATTCCGTTTTAAACATTTATGGACATAGAGAAGGAGCAAATAGGGGTAGGTATCGGGGTCTCGCACTCCCATGGCCTGCTAAACTGAATACTTTTTTTTCCCGCTGTATATTAAATTAACGAAGCAGGAATGAGGCAGGCGTCCAAGAGTTACTCTTAGCATACAATTTCCTCCATTTCCTATTTATTAATCAATTAGTGAAAAATAGGCGTTGAAAATGCAAGTCATCTACTTTCACATGTAGGAATGCAGTAACATTTGCAGCAACTAAAACAATACCGGGGTATGCCAGTTATTGTCAATAAAAATACGCGAAATTACTCAATTGCTGAACACTGTCAATAATCCTTGAATCCTTGGCAATTTTCCTCCAATTAACAGGGAACGTAACTTGTGTTTGGAAGAAAATACAAAGTAGTATTGACGGGAAGCAGTGAAGTACAATTCTTAAACATAATTCCTCTTAGGGTTGGTAGAATTAAACGAAACGACGAAAAGTGACCAAGGGTTAAATTATTGACGGGGCGAACACATGAACGAGTAATGCATTTGCCAAGGCTTAAATCAACAATAACAATCAGTACTGGAGCAGTAAAAGACGATTTAAACTTGATAACGAAAATGAAGCAGATAGTTGCCTGGAGAAAACCACTCTAAAACATGGTATCTTAAATATGGAAGCACGAATTAATTGACCAATCGTTGATGATACAAATGATTTGAAAGAAACACATCTTCGAAATAAGAAGGAAATATTTACTCAAAGATACCTGGCTAACAACAGACGAAATGAAGGAAGGGGTATGAAACAATTCTAGATACAAAACGTCATTTCCCAGTAACAAGATGCAGCTGCTCTTGCGCCGTTCCTTTTGTGTGTCACAGTTTTGCAATGACCCCCTTCCCCCCCGCGCGCCCGCCACCACCAAAAGCGACAAAATCCGAAATTTCCAGAAAAAACAAAAAAGGGACAATCTTACGGGGGCAATAATATACTACAGGCACCAACTGAGACACGGTGTGTAGAAACAAGTGCTTTTTTCTAAGGATTCTAATCAATCATTCTAATAAAATTTCATTTCGTTCTCCCTAAAAGCTTTGTACTTTTTTTACCAAAATATAATCGTGTCTATTATATAAATCAACTTAAGCAGCATCTGTAGGGTTATAAGAAAAGGCAGAACCATGGAGAGGTCTGGGGAGAATGTACCCTCCCAGTATTCACCAGGCCCTTTCCTTAACTAGTCCAAATCTAAGGACAAAATGTTGGCCGGGGAGGGACCTGAGATAACGGCGTGAAAAAAAAACGGTACAGTAAATCTAAGCCAAAAATGCGCTACGTCGTAGAAAATGACACAAAAAAGTTTCACTTTTCAAACGGCGTTGCTTTGGATAGGGCGTGGCCCTAAAAAGTTTGGTCCTCCCTAATTTTTGCCGCCTCTGGATATAAACATTTAATGATGCTCACCGTGAGCGTCGGAGAAAATATCGCGTAACAAGCTAGAAGCCAAGTAATGGAATCCATTTCTCGTCGAATAAAGAAGAAATAGATACATTGATACAAACGTTCTTAGAATTTCCAAAGAAACAAACAGTTACCATTTACAAAGCTTGTGACAAACAGTGTTATTAAGTATACCCAATCCCAACGTTATACTATTATTTACAGGTGAAAGAATTTTCATGTGCAAGTGAATAATAAATTACACCAATAAATAATGAAGCCAAAAACGAGCTCCGAGGAGCACGCATACGATAAATGGAGTAAAAAAGCTAAATACAAGCAATTGATAAAATTAAGATGTTTGTATTGTAGTACGCTGTGATGTGACATGTATTGTACTTTGCTAGTGCGTGTTTAGGAACCTCTAATTACTTAACAATGCTACCATTTAGTTCACACACGTGAAATGGATACCACAAAACAGTTAGCTCTCGATAACTCAGATCTTCATGGGACCAATGAAAATGGCTCAAGTTATACAATGTTCGAGTTATCGGGGGTATTTCTTTATGATTGTATTGCTCAAGGGGAATTCAAAATCAGTTCCATTTGGCGCATGCTCGAGTAATCAGCAGTTTACTGTAATTACGTGATTGCAAAATAAAGTGCTGTGTAAACAAACCCCAACTGACATGCAAAAGGTGAAAAACCTTGGTACCCTCCAAATGTGCTGTTTAATGTACCCTGAAGCCGCATCAACTCGCCTTTACTTTAGGTAAAAAGATAAGACACTTCTATTGACAATTGTAAGGTGCACAGATTGCAGATTGATGGAGAACTTCTGTCCTTAACTTATAAAACACCATCTCTACAATTCTGAGAAGCGTGACTTAAATGAGGGCTTCATCTTTTACAAAATGCTTACTCCAATCTCTCATTGAGCCAGTTTGATTGTATGGATCCGAGACATGACCATTGACAAAACCATTAGATAAATGTTTAAATTAGACTTTTACGACTTGCGCAGACCAACAGGCAAACGAGGAATCAAGTGCAAAGTTGTAGCGTTTCCCCCAATTAACAAAAGACTACAATGTTGTCACATTGTAGATTGTCATCGTCTATACCGAGTAGCATGCGACTATCCAGAACCTACTATAAACACGTGAATAGCACCAGAAGTAGAATAACCCTTGTGTGCAGCTATAATGGGGAAAAATACAACCAATGGGGCATTCACCTTTCTTGCAAACTTAAAGTAATCATGATCACAAAACTACCTCTATCTAAAGTAACTTATAAGAAACAGATAAATCATACTACAATTAATTCAATCGTTCTAAAGTAAAGTTCAGTGTTGCTCTTTACTGTCACGCCAGAGCAAACACCTACTTTGTCCAAGGGGAAGTCCTCGAAGAGGCCCTAAAAGGCAAGGGGGACTTCTCATTAGACTTCGGCAAATCCTATCAATACACACCACTTCCCAAAATAACCACGATGTACTCAGGATTGTTATGGATATAAAAACATGTATAAGAAGCTGTACGTTGCTTCAAATGAGGATCGCCTAAGAAGAGGTGGAATCCACACTCTAGGAGGAATCCACACCCAAGGAAGAATCCTCACTCCAGGAATAATCCACACTCCAGGAAGTATCCTCACTCCAGGAAGAACCCACATTCCAGTAGGAATCCACACTCCAGGAAGAATCTATATACTAGGGATAATGATCAAACTTGTTTTGGGCTCATTTTAAGCTACGAGGGCAGCATAGTAGAGGACAGCTTAACCATCACAGTTTTGCGCATTTCAGACACCTGCTCATACTTAAGACATGTTGCTTAGTCACACAAAAGCTGTTGGTTACTTGTCCTCGTTTTTAGTTTGCTTTACTCATATTAAACAATCAAGCTAAAGCTCTACTATCTATATAAACAGTGCGAGGCTTGTGACACTACAACTTAGCAGGAACTAAATACACACGCAGCTGGAACTGAACAACAGTTCATCATCTTCACAGGAAAAATACACACGCAGTTGGAACTGAACAACAGTTCATCATCTTCACAGGAAAAATGGATAAGTACACTGCTCCACGTGGACGTAAACTCGAGACCTTCTATTTATTATGCAGCTCTACCATTTAAGTCAAGTCAGAGGCACGGCAGGTCCATGCTTAGCAGCAGGATTCAGGTTCGAGCCCCGAGTAAGCATAAATTGGAGATAAGGACTTGGGAAACTCAAAGACATGTCTATTGCCCTCTTTCTTTAAAGTTCACAAGACCGAACCTAACAGCTTACCTCCGTTGCTAGTGATAAGTGTGAAGTGTGACTGAGCCAACAAGAACGCTAATGAGCGGTCCATCCGCGTTCACTGTGCTATGCTGCATGATTATATTTTAAATTAAACAAAGAGACTGCCGAGTGACAAAAGGCATGGCAGTTTGTACAAAAAGCTTAACTTAAATTTGCAAAAGTCCCTGACAGAGAGGGGAAATCTGAAGACCTGGTTTACGAAACTAAAAACGTTACTTGTCAAGAAAAAATTTTGACGTGTAATTACTACAAGTGAAGCACAACAGCAACTCATTTGATATCATCTCGATGCGTATTTCGTTTTCAAAGATAGTCGGCGAGTGAAGAGATGATCAAGGGCCTTTTGTGGCCATCAATTTTATTTTGGATTATAGAAAAGTTAGTTGAGGATAATACATAATGCCAAAATAGTACAAGCACATCAAGGATTAAAATTGTCAGAGAAAGATACTAACTTGAACTTATTAATATTATACTTAGACTTGTAAATTCGTCGAATTTTTAAGTTTTCAACTTTTAAATTACATTTATAAAGACACCGAGTTTCTTGCTCCAAGGATTATAGATCTGGCTGTTTTTTCCCCGATTTTTTCAGTCTTTCACCCACACTTGGCTGATGCCACTTTCAAGCGTGATCAATCTTACCTTTACAGGGGCACAGTCAGACGACAGACCATAAAATTTATACGGATTTGAACCATGGCCCGAAACTTTTTGTGCACGAAACTGATAAAATATCAACTGTGTCATTATTGCGTAAGGTTCTTATCTTAACTACTTTCCCATTTGCAGCAACCTAACGTACTCTAAACAAACAATAAAATACAGCCAGCAGAGGCATTGTAAAGGATTTATATGACTTACTCCGGTGGCGAGGGGGTGGGGATTGGATGTCACAAAGAACCCAGCTAGTGCGATATTTAAAAGAGTAATTAATGAATCACAAAATAATTCACGTGCTATTTAACATGAAGCCTAGATGACTCACACCACATTATCTCAATTCAAAATGCGAGTCGCGGTGATATATCACTCGCATTTCAGATACGCCTTTTAAGGTACTTAGGTTACTGTCAAAAACACGCTCATTTAAAATTACTATACACAACTCCTTTAGATGGATCTACTAAGTAATAATTTGATTTGCACCTTTAAACTCATACGCACACAGTCGCAACTACTTACTACTCACGTGGTTAACAAAAGGAATCAGTTCCTTTCAAATTCTAAACAAACACACAAACACACACAAACCAGAAGCACTCACAGAGAAAAGACATCCATCAAGCCAATGTGACATAGTTGGGATTTCCAGTTTTCTGAATATTAAAATGAGCTGTACTAACTGACGTCCATGGTTCTGCCCATTGCTGGCAGCCTGATTTAAAGCCATTTTTACCTCTTACTACGCTAAAAAAATAAAACGAACCCCATTGCGGGGCTCAGAATGCCCCTAAACCCATAGTTACCTCTCGCATGGCACAGCTGCAGAGCAATTCTCACCTGGCACTGCTATAATGGTAACTGGGTATCCCCATAAGGATTTTCTCACTCGTTCTTTTTTTATGGAGAGATCATTACTCAAATTTGCAAGTTGGTCCAGAATTTAGAATTTAAAGTAACAATTGCAAAAAGAATCAATGCTGCATGCTAATAAGTGATGGCGTGTCTTACCGTGTTCGTACTTTCAAATGAATGATAAGGAACACAAAACCAAAGATGAGACAGATGGAACCAACTGATACATATGCTACTCCAAGGAAAGGATTCTTTCCACCAATCCATGATGTAGTAGTAAGGATCACCCTTTTCTTTCCCTCAAACTTGGTAACAGGGTAGCCTGACGTTACGTTAAGAAATATAAATGGCAGTAAAGGACAAATAAAATAACACACAAAAAAACAGAAGTGAAAAACAACAACAAAGACATGGCTCCTATGACTTACTTTGCATTTAAGCTTTTGTAATTATTGAGATCTGCTTGTTCTTACAAGTCTTGGATAGGACCAACTACATGTAGATTACAAGTGCATTGTTTCTTGCTATGGACAATTACCCTGAAGTGGGGTAACATTAGTCTATGATACTGGTGACTTGTCATGTAAATGCTCCATTGTAATGTCATGCAATTGGACTAGTCTATAACAAATAAAATATTAAATTTACACCTTAACCACCCTTTGGGAGAACAAAAAGAGCCACTTGCTTGATTACTACATTGTCACATTATGTTATGTAATGAGAGAGACTGGCAGAGAGAGCCACACACAGAAGAAGAAAGAGGTGTAGAGAAAAAGAGGGATTTTTACTGTAACCTGGATTTCATAATGCTTGGAAAAGAAACCCACTTAAGGATGACAAAAGAACATGACGACATAAATTCACAAAACAAGTATATACATTAGAAAATAACAATGTTTAAAAATCACAGCCAGCAGTACCAAATTAAATGAACTACATCACGTAAACCTCTGCACACTCCAAGATCAAGCCGAAAAAAACCCACAGAGATTACATATGATAGAAAGGATACGATATGATATATCCAGCTGATATTTCCCTTTTGGCAATCTCTTCAAAAAAGGCTGCTTACTATGCTGTATTTTACGATAAAGTTTGCGAAATGTGGGAAATGCAGCTACTCTCATCCATACAATGAAATCTTGATTAACGAAGCCATTGTTGCTATCATCAAGTGGATCCAGTTGCCACACATTTTTTGTTCCCCAGTTGGGTGGATTAGTGTAACCTTTAAAGGCATCCTTCAGTGTCGCATTGGATCCTGAAATCTTGGGATTTCGGAATTTGGTTTCTCGGTCACTCTTCCAGGCAATATTTTTGTAGGTCCAAGGAACTTGTTCTTTCACACCACTTTGCACATAGTAAAGTATAAACGAATCTAAAATTGCCAAATAATGTCGAAAGGTGTATGAAACTCATTGGGGGAACATGAGTCCAAAAGCAGTACCCAAGTGACAGGGGAGAAAGAATTTTGTTCAATTACAAACTGAACAGTATTTCTACGCAATTGTCAGCAAAAATTTCATGAAATTAAAATTTGCAACTCATACATCAAGCACTTGAAATGTTCCACTTCAAATAATAATAATTTATCCTATAACATGCAATGACTGTATCTAATCTTAGATGCTGCTAGATGATCCTAGATGCTGCTAAGTATCTTATGTTGAAAAAACTTTTCAACCAAATTTTTCTGGCAATTATCAAGGATAAATAAATTGAATAAAACTGACTTACATCAAGCAATAACAAAAATGTCAGATATTAACCCTTGTGAAATATGTTCATTGATAAATGCCTATTACAGTATCTCATTCATAAGTAACAACCCCAATATATAAACCTAAACAAATGACTAATTACATGTTTGACTACTTATAGGTGAAGGAAAACATAAATTTGACTGTCATAGTCTTGTCAACGATTGTTAACTCTCTCAAATTTCATTTTGTGTTAATAAAACAACTTGCTCTTAGAAGTTGATAATGGATTCTCTTTGTATTTATGTTTGCAGGCCATACTGGGCATAGCATGCGATCACACATGTACACCTTGGCACATGCTTGCTTTGACCAAGTGCTGTTGATCACACTTTTGAATGTAAATCAAAATTTCTCCATATTGACCATAATGTCAAACAAACATGCAACTTTTTCTGTGACAACTGATAAGCAGTATATGCCTCCTTAAATGGGCTTCAGGAAACATTTATGAACCTTCTTCAAAAATAATTGGTAAATTATTTCTCTTATGGCTAATCAGGGACAAAAAATGACGAGAAAATTCCAAAAGTGACCTGAGAATCCAATCCACACCTTGAGTTTGACAAGGAGAGTGATTCATTGCACCATGTTAACATATACACAGTATGGCTTGTTTCTGTGTTTGATACAATCCCTCTAAAATGGGTGTGCCTATACATAGTGATATATGATACAGGCCTGTGATGCTACAAAATTACAACATACACAGATTACTCCCAGCTTTAAATAATTTGTAGCAAATCAAACTTTAAAGCTCATCTGCTGAAAACTAAGTTGTTCATTGTGAAAGTAGGGTACAAACAACTTACCATTAAACAAACTGTTAGCAATTGCACCACATGGTGCAACCGGCAATGTGGCCTTGGATCCATTACCAACTTTTACAGACTTTTCTCGGAAGGGCTTACAGTTGCCACCCAGTGTCTTCCCTAGCTCTCCGTGCAGTTGTGTATCATCACGAGACCTGACATATCTTCGATGGTTCTAATATGCAATGCAGATGAAACACAATACTACACAAAATTTAAATTCAACAACAGAGAATGTGGGATCAATGCAGAAACGAAAGGAAAGTAGAAAAGAGCTCTGGAAACGTCATTCCTAGCTCTTTGTGCCAAACCTCCACAATGACACCGTCTGGCTAAAAGCCTGCAAAATGACACACCAGGGAAAATGGTGGGCTCCTTCTACTGACAGCTCTAAAGAAGACAGCAGACATTCAAGAATTCTTTCAATGATGTCACTATAAACAGCAGTCATGCAGTGGTATGACCCGAATGGTCTTCACCCTATTCAGAGCTGGGCTCCCTTACCACCTACCAGCAACTGGGGTCCACAAGATGCTTCCAAATATCGACAAGGAAAGTAGAGATATTATTTGATGTTGGAAATGATAAGAGATGTAGATGAGTCACTAAGGTAATCATCTACATCAAAGAACACACCTTTCCTTTGCTATCAAGATCAATCTTGGGAAGATACCAACAGCCTCATTATTTACGTTGGTTATAATGAGTTATCTAACTAAGCTATGCTAAACCACTTGAAATGAGATGAATGAAATCAAAAAAATGAGATATAACTCTGCGTAAAATTATACAGAGATTACAGTTTCTTGCCACATCATTTTGATGTTTTGGGCAGCACCCATCTCTATTTCCTTAGCAATTGGCCCACACAACTGTGGAAGCACAATGAATGCTATAGAAAGGGCTAGCCCACTGTGTGTTTTATTCCAATAATCTATCCCTTAAGTACTCTGAGAGCTAAGCAGGGAAGCATTATCTACTATTTTCAAAGTCTTTGGTATGATCCGGATGTAGATTTGAACCCACAACATTCTGCACAAAAAGCACGCACTCTACCACTATGCTATTGCTGTGGTACAGAGATATAAGATGACATCAAAAATCCTTTAACAGTGACTTTAATGAACTGTGTTAAAAAATAATTCTAAACAAGTAGGCTTTCATAACCTATAGGACATGTAAAAAATATTTAAATAAAACTGCTGTTTTCTGGTGGCAAAGTTAACAAACATTGCAAGCCAGAGCACCAATGCAAAAAGACAATTGGTACAGAAATGTAACACAGGGCTCACTCTTCAAAAGAACACAATAATGAATATGTTCCTTAACCCATACTTGAAACTAATTCTGATGAAAAAAATCTTTGAAGATGGTAACTATATTTAATTTGACTTGTTAGTATGGTGTGACAATGTGCAAGACTATATCAGACTGACCATAAACTTTGTTTCACAACTCATTTGCCTACTGTTTACATACATACATACATACATACATACATACATACATACATACATAAATACATACATACATACATACATACATACAT
>JANTCA010014456.1:9049-25951 GCA_024741275.1 Chironex yamaguchii | reverse complement strand
CTATCTATCTATCTATCTATCTATCTATCTATCTATCTATCTATCTATCTATCTATCTATCTATCTATCTATCTTGTGTATGCAACCGTGGGCGCATTGTGTTTTTATTTGATGTTTTTACGCTAGTGAACGGTGGTGTCCTTAAGATGATATTATTTCTGTACAATCTTGGTAATGCATAACATGCTTTTCTTTCATTTCCTAGTTGTGAGTGCTCAAGGATTGATTGCTAAGGATAAGACAGGTACGGCAATACACTCTTGAATGTTGAGACGTGCTTATTGTATAATTAGAACTAGTATGTGTATGCATTGTTGACTTACTCGTCTTGCTGTTGTGATTAGCATCAAAATAGCCAAGTAAAACCCTCCAATTTTAGGGGACATGCATACATCAGATTCTCCTTTTAAACTCAAGGATCGCCTCTGTTTGCCTCATTTCTATTCTGTAATTTACATCAAACGAAGGCGGTAGCTGTTCGTGATACCTTTTCCGAATCCATGTCTTTCCTTTGTTAGTCTTTTCGGTCCTCCATGGTGGCCGGTAGATCAATATACTCAGATCCCAAAACTTTAGACAGCTGACCAATGAATGTCTTTTCTTTGGTTGTCAACACAAGTGCATCTCGTGATTTGGTTACCACAGTAAGGGGTCACTTACGAGTTCCTGTTTGTGCCCTTGTTGCTGTCCAGCAAACCTTTCCTTTTTTTCTCGTATGATCCTAGTAATATCTTAAGAAATTTCCATAAGGTCATTCCTCTATTAGATGCTCTTACATGGAGATGTTTAATATAGCAAGTAAACTTACTGGCTATGTTCAAAGTGAAGACAGGAGATCATTTTGTTCTCTTAGCCTTCTTTTAAGAAGGATGACTTGGATTATGTATGTCGTTACCTCAAATGTCAGCAGTAAACGAACGTGCTGTCTAGGCAATCCTTTTTGGTATAATTTCGTCGGTTGCATAGATAAATTCGCTGTAAATATATACCCAAAACAAGTGTATGAGGTGATTAATTAGCAGATAATGTCTTTTTAGTTTGTTCTAATGGCATATCAATTTGGTCGACTGTCAAAGAACTATGCAATGATTAACTTATCAGTGATACGTTTTTCTCTAAAACACACATACATTTTCTTATTTAGTTTTGGTATGGTATAAATTGTATTGATGCAAGTTGTAGTTCTCAATTCGGCGTAAATGGTGTGTGTAAATGGCCTCTAAATTTGCCTTGGAGGTAAAGTCTCACTCTGTACTGGTTACCACTCTTGTACTTTTAGGGACAAGTGACCCCTATGTAACTGTTCAAGTTGGTAAAACAAAAAAAAGAACGAAGACAATTCCGCATGAACTTAATCCGTACTGGAATGAGACTTTCCATTTGTAAGCGATTTCTCATATTTCATTATTTTTCTAGCGTATTTTGGCTCGATTTTTGTGATCTGAAGGAAGCAGTAATACCAAACCTCGCGGTGTTATTTTAGTTACGTCACTGTTCGCATTGTTTATATGTTGTTGTTTACCTTGCTGTTGGTTATATTGGTGTTGATATTACTGTTGACATTGGTGGTGATATGGCCATTATCATTGGTATTTTTTGCATAGTTGTGTTGCTGTTGGTATAACTTGTATCTGTTTTTACGTTGGTAGAATTGGTATTGGTGTAACTGGTGTTTGTTTTTCGGTATTGGTCTTGATGCACCGTTGTATTATTATACCAGTGTTTGATACGTCAGTAGGCATTTGCTTGGCAATTTTGAAGCGAAAACTGTTTATAGTTGACGAAAATTTTTTCCACCTATACTTAGTTAGATCTCGTTTTATGTAGTTCAGACATTCTTTTGCTTGTGCACTCTCTCCTATAAGAGTTTAAACTCAATCTATCCGCAAAATTACCAGTCATTTTCTCCTTCTGACCATTCCCTTGTTCCCTCCGGTTTTCGTGCCTTACTCTTCTCCTGTATCCTCCACTTAAGCCTTTTTTTATTGCCCCCATATTCTCCTTGAGCCTTTTTTATTGCCCCCATATTCTCCTTGAGCCTTTTTTATTGCCCCCGTATTCTCTGACCGTTCCCTTGCCACCTTCTACGTCCTCTTACTGAGCTTTGACGTTCATGACCTCAGTTTTGTCAGCTTGATTTTATATTTTTAACTCTGAAGTACACTATCTTGCCTGACGATCAATTAAGGCTTGAGTAAATCATCTCCTCCTGCGTATAATATTATTTGACATTACTTTGAGCATGTAACTTCTAACGTTTCCGTAAGCTTTCACCATATCTACCAGATCTAATGCCTATACGTTGTCCCTTGGTTTTGGTGCAGCCGCTCGATAAAGCGTCAAATGATAAACAAAGTATCCTTTGGTCATTTTTTAGATTACAAACCAAACTGCAGTTCTTCTAGCTGCAACCCCATCACTTGCTGCTTTTTGTGGTCCACCGTACGTTGTAAAATCTCGATCTAAGATTCAACAGTTAGCATGCTCATGGAATTACCCGTCTTCTGCCTTATTGATATTAGTACATAATCCCTCCGTCATAATGCTTACTAATGATATTACATTTTTTTTTACCAGTGAATGTCATAATTCATCTGACCGGATCAAAGTCAGAGTATGGTATGCTTGTGCATATTTCTTTACTATCAATTATTGTACGCTTTATTAAGTTTGAATTTTAAGAGTTTTTGAATGGTAAAAAACTTGAAAATCATTTTAAGTGGAAAACCTCCTTAAAATGATTTTTAACGGTTGACACCGGATGAAAAAGATTTATCGAAATAATTGATCATTGCCGCTCGTTATCATATTTTATCGTATCTATGTGATCAATAGGACCAAAAATTGCGGATGGATCGTTCTCTCCTTCAGAAGGGTGGTGAATTTGCAAATTTTATATTCGATGTGATCAGTATCAAGCAAAAAACGTAGATTTGTTTACTGAGCACATTTTTGTGAGTTATATTAAAAAACGATTAGAGCTAACTATAGTTGAGTATAACTATAAATAAGAAAATGATTAGCATAACTATATACTTGAGCATGATCTGTTAATCGAGAATATTTCAGAGTGGTTTGACTATTGTGTTGTATTTCTATTTCAATAATAAGTACTTTTTCATTTATGGGAGGCTTTGCGTGCTACTGATCTTATTGTTCCTGTGCGGTGATGTATCATATACACGTATTGTAACCGAACTTTCTTCATAATGACGTTCTCTTTTGTTTTTCAGGGATGAAGATTATGACCTAAAAGCTCGTGTAAGGCAGAAGTTAACGAGAGAGCCAGATGAATTTTTGGGACAAACTGTTATCGAAGTAAGAACACTAAGCGGTGAAATGGATGTATGGTACAACTTAGGTAAGGAAAGACACAGAAGGTCTTACAAACAGATGTTATGAGTAGATCTAGCTAGGTCTCTTACTTTGAGATTAAGTACATGATTGGTAGTGATACTGGTATTGATGTTTCATGTATTTCGATATGAGTTTTTGTTTTCACTTACATTATTGACCTCGTTGATGTTTATTTTAAATAAGTTCATTAATGAAATTTCCCAAGCATACATATACGTGACAAAAAGTCTTGTTGGAGGCAAAGGAGCATGTTCATTGCCCTCAGCTGACATTGACATGCGAACGTTGTTTTACGGCCTTCAATATCAGCCTTTGACATTTAATTCTGGCTTTTAAGCTTTAACCTTTAACATTAGCGTTTAAACTTTGACCTTTAACATTGGACTATAAACTTCGGCTGTGACTTTCGTTGACGCATTGTCTTTGCCACCGGCATATGACTTTTGTTATTAGCCTGCTACCTTTGGTCGATGCTCTGTGCCCTCAAATGTTATCACTTTCTTGTTACAGAGAAAAGGACTGATAAATCAGCTGTTTCGGGTGCTATCAGATTACGGATCAGCATTGAAATCAAGGGAGAGGAAAAGCTTGTACCTTACCATGCTCAGTATACTTGTCTTCATGAAGTGAGTTTGCTTTGCATTATATCTTTTTGACGTTTATGAAGAAGTAAAAATGTAGGTTACTAAAAGGTGCTTAAAGGTTAACTTGTGCGAATTGGTCCGGTAGTTTCTTAGTTTGAAACATTTTGCTGAGTAGGAGTTACTTTCAAGTTCTTCAGTTTTAGTTTTAGATTTTGCAAATTGCTGTGTACAAGTTCAGGTAGTATTTTCCTAGAAAGAGTAACCTTCCATTTTTTAAAGGAGGATAGCTGATTCAATGTCACCCATTCATGAGTCCTTTATAAGCTTGTTCCCTAACGTGATTTGTACCCATCGGGGAATATGAGCGTATTTGTCCGCATCTACAAGGCAGTTTGATCTGTAAATATACCGCACAACGGAACCGGAGACGCTAACAAACTTGTAAACTGGTAATAGTCAGGAGGGATAGGGACAAGAGTGGAAGTGTTGTGAATTCCATGACCTCGAATGTGGCCTCAGCATGTTGAAGATAATGATATTGCTGATGACTATCTTGATGACCGTGTTGAATGTGATGCTGCTGATGGTGGTGGTGATAGTGGTGGTGGTGATGGTGCTGCTGCTGCTTATGATGATGATGATGGTGGTGATGATGATGATGATGGTGGTGGTGGTGGTGATGATGATGGTGGTAAAGGTGATGATGTTGATATAACGCCGTTTAAAGTTTTTCTTTCAGTGATTAGTCGCCTCATTAGGCTTCCACAGCATCGTTTTTCTCTTTTCTATCTCAGTTTGTGGAAGTTTCTTTTCATGGTATTCATGCAAGCATGTATGTATCTTGCATTTGTTTATTGTTTTTACCACCTTGTCCCCACGTAACATCCCTTTTAAATTTGTTTTTCAGAATTTGTTCCACTATTTGTATGAGCAGGCAGGCAATCAGTGTGTGTTACCAAAGGCCAGAGGAGTAAGTTCCATTTTGATGAATGTTGGGTTTTTTGAAGACTACACTTGCAATTTTATTAGCACACATTAGATTTTATGTCTTATTCTTTTTTTTGCATGTAGATATTTAAAAGAGCGTTTTCCGTCTGACACTCTTGCGTCTTGACACTCTTCATTGTTTTTTTCATTTTCTGTCTTCCTTTATCCTTTCTTGCTTATGATCGGCTAGTTTCGATCCATGTTTCTCATAAAAAGGTTGCCATATATTTATATATGCAATTATACTTACAAGCTCTATGGAGAGAAAATTTCGTAACACACCAATTTCGTCGTATTTGAAGTAAGGAACCTGATGGTATTTGCACTTACTCGCAAACAAAAGTTTCGTCTTGCCAGCCTCGTTTGTATTACTGTCTCTCGCCAAAATGTCGACGTGATGCCATGCAATTAGACACAAAATGTAAAATTTGTTACTTCATCATCCTGTGGGAGGAAAAAACGTTCCATGATGCTACAGAATTAATGTCATGTAGGTCGAAAGTTCGTGAACGGATCGATCTCATCTTCAAAAGGGTGGTAAAGATGCAAATAATATTTATCATTTGTTTTGCACTAGCCCCATGGCACTATATTACTGTGGTCTATAACACACGACCATGTCTGCCAAAGGGCGCTAGTCTTTCCTCTTCCTCTGAGATTTAATTTCTCGAAATTGCCCAGTACTTTTCCCTTTTTTTTAGATTATCCGTGTGCTAATTATTTTTTGTTTGATTTGTGGTTTTACTGATTTTGTTTAAAGGATGATGCTTGGAAGGTGTATTTCGACGAACCGGCACTTGAAATCGTCAATGAGTTTGGCATACGATATGGCATAGAAACTATCTATCAAGCAATGACGTAAGGAATATTTGAGGTTGTAGATTACTGTTATTTGCACTTGTGTACTGATCCTCTGACCGCGTAAATTAGGATCAAATGATCAGGACTGACCTCCACACCTTCCCTGTGCCAATCCTCGTTCCTTTTAATTCCCCGTAGATTTCTGTAATAATAGTGTCAAGGGTTAACAACATCTGCGTCATGAAGAAAGGTTAAACAAAAGCAAAAAACGTATTTTGCTAATGAAGCAGTATATAGCAACAAGACTGATTGATAACGCTGAAAGACTATGACATGGCGTGAACTTGTTGAGTTATTTTCTCTAACGTTTCATCAAACACTTAGAACATCTTCATATGTATGATTTATAGAGATTGTAGTACACATTAACTACAAAAATAAAAATAGTGTAGGGCCATAGTCAGTCTTTGAAGAATTGGCGGGGGGGGGGGCAAAACATCCGCCAAAAATCGGTTACCTCTCCATTTAGTAATACTTTAGCCAAAAGCACTGTTGCAAAGCAGGACCTGGAGACCAGCTAATCCACAGAAAACATTGGCACGCGAATGGAAGTTAATTTCGTGATACATCGCTTGCCATTTATAGCTGGCAATCGTTAACGGAGAGTTTTTGAAAGGGTGGATGGGTTGTCTATTGAAAGGGAAGGAACTGAAAATGTCGTTCGGAATGGACAGTGATCCGTTTTTCTCAGGGTCCATTTTTCCTAGATTTTACTGGATTCCTTTTCATTATGGTTTTTCTCCATCACAGATTTTCACAGATTTCTAAATTTTTCCTGTAAGGCATAAACCTTACTGCTTACAATCATATCTATCAACAATATCAGTGTTCATTTAAGTGATCCTTTTTAATCCATCTAGACATTTTTCATGTTTGGCTGCACATTACATGGAACCAGGAGTACCCTACGTCATGAGTCTTCTCTTAGCAAATATCAATGCCCATTACGCACATACTACTGCTACATCAGCTGCATCGGCATCTGATCGCTTTTCTGCAACAAATTTTGGGGTAAGTAGTGTCTAACGTCTATCGAACAAAGTACGCTCTTACTATTTACAGTTTACTTAAATATCTCTAAATGGCAGCTTGCAGATGGGAGCTATTTGATAAAACAATTAGTGCTGTAATTGGTAGGAGGCTGGGAGTCTGTGTTCTCATAAGGTTTTCAGGTTGTGGAGGTAGTGCCTTCAAGATGCATCGCCACGTTCTGTTATCTGTATGGACCTTAAATGTCGTAGTCTGTTGAATTACGGTTAGTTAAAGGAGAAGCTAGTATTGGCTATACCATATTTTCCATATATACCATATACGTTCCTTTTCTTGGAGACGATACTTGACAATACTAAAGCTATTTATTTATTTGTATGTCCTCATGTAGTAAGAATTATTACACGGATTACAAGAGATAGTGTTGTGCCTCTTTTCGGAGGCTGCATCTAGTGTAAATTGTATTACGTACTCGTGGGAATGAAAATGAGGCTATGAATGTTTTCCACGCATCCTTTTGTGCACTTAGGGTCTAGAATAAAATTGAATTTGCTACATTTTACTGCCTGTAGATTATGAACAGTATAACTGATGGACTGCCCGTTCTTATCGTTCCTTGGTTATCGTCGTGCGGAAACTTAAGTAGTATTTTTAATTTGGCAATAAGGGTGCATTTTTACTTTGAAGATATTAAGTGTCGATTTTATTAATATTGACTGTTAAACATGTTTTCTTACAGAAAGAAAAATTCGTCAAGATGCTGGATCACTTGCATAATTCGATACGCATTGATTTAACAATGTATAGGGTATGTTTACATTATCTTTAGCTGTAGTTAATTTTCTACAAAACTGTAGACATTCGAATATGATAAACATTTTGTTTGCTGTGCTCTAAGAATTCAGATTGGTGATACTCTATGCTTGCAAGATTCATTTAAATAAGTGTGTTACACATTTACTTTAATAAACGTTGAGATGAACTTAACGCCGATTTTCATGCGTGTTAAAGCTTATCGATCGGTTTATTAAAAAATTTATCCTAACGAAAAGCAGAAGGGACAATCCTAATCGCAGGAAACTGTAACCAATAAACTCGTCGACGAACGCGCCGCGAGTGCAAAGATTCCAAGATTTTTGTCGGCGAAACGAGAAACAGGACCTTCCAGGGGTGCACTCCTTTTTTTAACGGGATTGTCTAGCGAATCCCATTCGGAACGGATCCCATTTGGATCGGATCCCATTTGGATCGGATCTCATTTGGATCGGATCCCATTTGGATCGGAACCCATTTGGATCGGATCCCATTTGGATCGGCTTCTCTAGATCTAGTGTAAACTGAAAGCATATCGGTACTACTTTGTGTACAGATGAGGTTGGATGTAATCCGGTATAAATGTGACAAAAGTGTGCAGAACTGACAATGCAGAGAACATTGACCACTTCTTTCCTAAACAAAGAAAAGTAATACAATTGCGACAGTAGTATCTAGTCGATGAAACGAAATTAAGTCGAAGAAAATGACATGATTTGAGAATTAAGTACGTTACTTATATTTCGGAACTGAAAGAAGAAAATATATTTACTGTAACGTGGAACGAACGTAGGTGCGGTCAATGATCAGATTACAAGTCATTTTGAAGCAGATGATGACTCATGCCATGATCGTATTTGCCCTTGATCTCCTAACTTTGTTTATAGAGAAACGGAAGGTATCAATGTGTACTGGTCTGACCGTGATTGTGACTTGACGTTATCATACTATACCAGCTCGTTCAAATAGGTTTTGAATAGCTAATCGTTGAAACAAGAATTGCCCATATTAGAGGGATTCGTTAACAAAGTTGGTGTAGGTTGGTTTCGTTGCTTTTCGCAACGCAGCAGTTAAAAGCATGTCATTATCTGTTAGATAAACATTAGCCGGTGCACAGCCCATCAACATCTTGCGAGTGGTTCATTAATAAGTAATAAATTGCCGATCAATACTCTGCGAATGTTGAGTTCACTTCTGTAATACCCTTGCCAGCAGATAATGCGCTTTAAACACCTTTCATTCCTTTGATAAATCTCTTCTGAATAACTACGATCAAAGTCTAAAATGCATGCCATGTGAATATCCTATCGTTATAAATAAAATATATATTTATTTAATTTGGAGTTGCTCTAATTTTGTTTGCCCTAGTAGCAGTCAGTTGTGCCTCCAGTATATACATCATAAACTTTATTTTTATATAATTTTGACTGTTTCTTTTTTTTCTTACAGACGGTTTTCCCGGCCAGCAGCCCGGTTCGAACAGATGATTTGCGTTCTACTGTTGACTTGCTTACAAGCATCACGTTCTTCAGAATGAAGGTGAGTGTAAACGTTAACGACAGATAGTTTTGCTAGGAACTTCCTAGCCTTTCGCAGTTAATCTTCAATACGCCTGTTTCATTAAAACATAGTTTTATATCTTTTTCGCACGCTCTGTTCAAGCCAGAGTAATTCCTGCAAAAATTCGTCTCTTGTTGTATTTAAAGGTTAAAAAAACACACGAATTTTTGCAGATCTGGTTTGAAACTTCTTTTGGTCTATGCCGTTCATAGTTATCTGCTTACTACTAGGGAATAGTTTAGTAAGTAGCTATTTGACGTCTGTGTATACGAAGCTGCTGTCGCTAGGAAACGGAAATTTAGGTGCCCGTGATCCTAATGCCAGCGTCAAGTGTTTTTGTCATTTATTACTTTGATTATTTATGTTGTCGTTTTCAGGTTCAAGAACTGGCAAGTCCTCCAAGGGCTGCTCATGTAGTTGCTGAGTGTGTGCGTGTAAGTGGTGACTGTTTTAGTTTCTTTCATTGTAATTTGTGCATGTCAATAAACACTGACTCCCTAATGATTTGATTACCGACTGGTTAAGACCCAAAGTCAGGTGTTTTTCTTATTGCGTGTAGAATATATTAGCCTTGTTACTAGTACGAGAACCTCGCGATTTTATTTGATTGAGTCTAACAGAGTGATAGAAACTCAGTAGAAGTGATTTGGAGTGGAAAAAGAAGGCGCTAAACTGCCATATTCAATTTGACGGATGAAAAGAACGAATATTTGACTTGAGTGTAAGGTGATTAATTCCTAATCTGACTAGGTTTGCCCTCATTGGTTCAAGCTACACTGTCATGATGAAATCGCTTGACCAGGATCAATAACATCCATAACTGGCCAGTGGCAATGGGCACCTGGCCTCACCCCAGTGTCTGCACGTAGCAACTGCCCTGCTGCCGCGGAATTAGCCTCTGGTACTCCAGACTCGAGACTGCAGAGTCTAGATTGTAGACTACCACCCACAGCTCTAGTGTGTGTGGAACGCAACTTTTGAACTTGTGAATAACTACACCTGCTTCTCCGCGTATAATAGGGTGTTCGCTAGCAAGTACCTGAGTACAAATTATTAAAGCTAATCCTTAACTCATAAAGCCAAGAAAGATATGGGTCAGTGAGTCACTCTTACTTGCAAGCAGGATGTAGGAAGCCAAGTGACACGTCCCTGTCATATTTGCTATATTAGAGCTTCCTTGTTTGCAAAGACAAAAGAAAATCTACAAACAAGGCGTGGGCTCTTGTGCTAATGATGTTGTAGTTTTAAAGTTTCATCTCATATAGTTTATTATATTGAGATTTTTAAGTGACCTATATTACTGCAACTGTCACATGTCTTTCTTGCTCTTGAACAGAATTGTCACAGATCCAATTATACTTACTTGTTCAATAATTGCATTGAGTTGGCGGACAGAGATGAAACAGAAAGTCAAACGCTTGGATCCACGAGTGAAAGTGTGAGCTCTTCAGGTTTATCAGACAAGAACTTGAATTTTTGGTTAAAGCTAATAACACTCGTTGCTGGGGTAATTGAAGAAGACACGACAATCTACACAAATATCCTAAATCAGTAAGTTTACTATTTGTAGTTGTAAAACATCAACAATTGTTCGTAGTATATAAAATTTTGTCGGCGATAGCAATGATTGATTTTCAGTATATCATAGCTGTAGACATGCTCGAAGGTTTATGAAAACCCCAATAAGTGAAGTATAAAAGAGTAAACAATTGTAAACAAGACTAGGAAGATCAACTTCGATAACAGGAAAGTTTCAAACAAATCTCAGATATTAGGAAGTAAAACGGGAGCAACGTGTTACAAAGTTTGGGTGAGAGAAGTGTTGCCAACTAGCCTGTAAAGGCAGTTCGGTATTTTATATTACGCAACTGTTAAATTGTCCGTCAAATTTGGGACAGGGTTACCCTTACACATTTGCATGACCTAAGGAAGGTGGACTTTGGGTGGCATGGAAAGGAATTGGCCGAGATGGATGAGTGTTATAGTCAGTCGCCATCCTCTCAACGCTACGAGGTGTTTGTTGACTTGACGCTGTGTACTCGACTTATCATATTTGTTGTTTACTTTGTTGTATCTGTACTTTACTAGTGATATGAAGAGGCTGTAGGGGAGTACTTTGCAGGGGGACTTTTAGAAGTGTTGTGTTTTAGTCTTACGCTAGACGTCAGAAAGGGCATGTGCCTGGAGGTTTCCATTGCTTAAAGGACGTTCGTCACCAGCAAAAGCAGAGGCATCTTCAGAGTCTTGAATGTACCATTGTGCCTTCAGGTACCAGATTTGCTGTCGTCATGCCGGGTTCGAATCTCTGGTAGTGTTCCCTATTTGGTGGGATGGGAGTAAAAATGAAGGGTATCAAGAGGGAAATCGTACTTTGTTGGATCGTTAGCTACTTTAACTTGTGAATTAATTATTTACTTTATCCATTGTTACTGTTTAGATTTCCAAATGACTTAAATGTCGGTCAGACATGTGCTGTAACCATGTGGCAAATGTTTTCTGAAGATTTACAAGACTTCTTGCAAGGTTTGTGCTCATCATGCAAGACTTTTGCTCAATGCATTGAGCGTCATTTAAATGAAACATGCCTGTTGCATATAAGTCAAGTGCGGTCCAGGTGTATTTGTGAAACATTTCATCGTTCAAATATTTGTTTTGATTCAATTTAAAGTTGTTTTTTTTACCTTGTTTTTATGATCGACTATGTCACTGGAAGTATTAGATCATTGATTTTGCTGCTCTGAACAGCGGCACTTGATATTTCCAAGTATATTTGTGTGACTGTTAGACACATCTATGACACTTGTATCGTACCCGTGTATATTACTGACACAGTGACTCAATCAAGACTCACCGTGATGTAGAAGATTATTGATCGAAGTAGCGTTATCAATTGAGATTGCCTTCGATTTGGAGGAACTTTACTCTAAGGGGAAAACCATCATTTCCACTACATTATACAGCAGGAAAAAATGTTTTTTTGTGATTATGCATGGAGGATTTAACCAGATTTAGCAATAATAGAACAAGGGGAAATTAGGAGGACGGAGCTTGGAGAATGAACATTTTTTGAGTAGAGTATGCTTACTTTTCTCTGTTCCTATCATGAAACAGTAAAGGGAATTTGAAAGTGGTATTACTCTAAGAGGCCCGTCTATACCAGGAAAAGACGCCGAAAATAGGTTATATGGGTCCTAGTTGTATTGCAGTTGTATTATAGAAGGAGCTGTGGTCTGACTCGCAAGAGGGTTTCCTTTTCAAATAGCATACGCAGTTACGCAACCAAATGCTGCCTTGTAGCCAACAGTGACATAGTGAATAGTGACCGAAGTCTTATTTATTATATATTTATATATACTTATATATTTTAATTTTGATAATGATGGTATGCTGTACCTCCGGTGCTTGGGGAGGGAAATCACTCATTGTTAATTCGTAGTCTGCTAGTCACTAGACAATGTAAAGAGAGGCATTTCACTCAACTCTACTAATATATTTCACATTTCAGCTGGAAAAATATCTAAAGAGACTATTTCTCCTCCTTTCTTTCATAGAACAAGAGAGAAATCAGACATGGGTCATACAGGATTACATCAATTTATTTTTCAAGGCATGCATTGAATTTCAGTTTATTTTTTTCAAAGTGTGCGTTGAATATCATAGTGGAAGCAACGTGTTAATTCATAATTCATAGTGTGTTTTATGGTCATTTATCAATCCGTTTCCACTTCTTACATGACACCTAATTTGATTTCAATTTCTCGTGAAAAGTATTTGAAGCTCTATGATGTTACAAGTTTAAGGTATCTGTCTTGTTCTGGTATTACACCAGTGTTATAACGGAGACACTCAGGGCCCTTAGGAATTAAGTACGTTTTGAGACAAATTAGAGAGAATAGACAAGTACGGAATGAAGGAGTCTGTGCACAAAGTTGGTTAATAAGGGTTTTTGTAAATGACCTTACGATGCCTTTCAGTACAGTATGGACAAAAAGCACTCACTAAAAAAATTGGTGCCTGCTGGGATACTTTTGATCGGGGCCACCTTGGAGCTCTCTTTAGTCGAGGACCACCTCGGGGTCCCTTTTGGTTGGGGGCCTTCACTTCTTGAACTAAAGGTGCACTTAACTGCTCTACGCCATGATATTATAGAAATGTGATTCAATCATTGCCTGTATGTTGAAACAGACGTATTAGCCAAATTGCAAATTACAGCTCGAATTGTAGCTTCTTACTTCTGTTCTTTTTGCCTGTTTGCTGTTTTGCCCCCTGGTTAAATCACGTTTTCTTGTTATTGTCACTGTGTCTTGACAGGTGAAAGGCCTTTTTAATCAACATGTCAAGAACACTCCAGAGTACGAAGGGAAAATACCTGCATATTTCAAGTAAGACATCAGACAGAAGAATTATATTTTCAAGAAGATTCTCAGTTCATTATTAGTTCCCCCTCTTTAACATCTAATTTTTTTTTTCTTAGATGTTTCTCAGAATATTGCAGATGTAATAATTTTTCTAGTGACTGTTTCTCATGATTGAGAGTACTAAGGTTTCGAGATCAACCGTTATCTTCATCAGATCGTGTCTACCCGGGCATTACCATTCGTTACAGCCATCCACGTAATTTAAGATTACTTTAAACTGTGGAGCTCAATCGTTTGTTCCGTGTTTGACAAGGTAGTTGATGGCAGCACCTTGTATTTTATATCATACTTTCTTCTCTCCTGAGTTGTCTTACTGGACTAACAAGAGCGATATAGTCTTGCCTAATCCATACTTGGAAATCTAGGAGGTGCTAATATGACCTATGAGTAACTAGTTTTGTTTCTATAGGAATCGAAGTGAAATTTGTAACATTCTGATAAAGAAACCATCACTTGAAGTGGCGACTGGACCCACGGCCTTCTGCTTTCCATGTAGAATGCTCTGACCTCTTGAGCTACTGAGACATTATTTCTCGTAGTTCATTTTCTTGAAGTCTTAGTTGATGATAGCCGCAGTACATTGCTACTAATCCTAGACTACTAGTGGTCAAGAGGTGGCTTCAGCTTTTGGGGAATCATTTAATTTCCAATCGGGGTTCCCATTACTGAATGCAATTTAAAATTAAACTTAAAAGCCGTCCAGGTATTATTGCCTAAAATCCACAGACGTCGCAACTTGTCGCGTGTAGATTTTTATTTGTTTATCTAGAAGAAAATGTTCATTTATATATTTCTTGTGTATTGATATTTTACAGAATATAGCACATTACACTTTGTTGGTAAATTCTTCTGCCAAATATATGCTCATTAAGTTTTTACCATGTACTCATTGCTTTACTCCATTAATGGTAACGTCAAGCTTTTATATATTACGATCAAGTGATCGTTGGCTACAATCTACAGAATTTTCATAGTAGTTAATACCAACTAATTTGGGATGATAGGATATGATAGGACGGTGTGGTAAGTAATAAAAGCGTTGTTAATCCTCTATTGTTTCGTAGGTGGTTCGAGTTTTTTGTTGTCAGCTGGTTAGACAGTTACGATGATTTGTTTATGGACTTCATGTATGGAGCAATTGAAAGAGACAAACAGCAAGGGGTACGTACCACGTAGCTTAACTCCTCAGTTTATTCGATTACGATTTGTTGTTTTGCTTCCATTATGTTGTAATCTCATTTTTATCCAATTGTTATCTCGTTTTCATTCCGTTTGGATCCTATCTGCATTAAATTGCTGTGTGGTTCTATCTTTGAAGTGTATTGTAATCCGTACAATATTATTTGTTTAGTAACTTATTTTGCTCTGTTCAACTGACCTTCACTCGCCTCTGATCATTTTTGATTTCTTTGAATTGTTTCTCATTCTAGTATAACTGCGTTTTGTTGAAGTTCGTATATTTAGTCAATCTTACTTTGTTTCCTCATGGTATTTCTTACTACTGACCGATACAATTTCTTCGTGTTTCAGTTTTGATACTACGTTACTGTACTGTCCTTTTCCTTTTTTTACAGTTTGAGCGGAGTTCTGAACATTCATATTACTCGACATCAGTCGTTGACATATTTTTCGTCTTGAATCAGGTAATTCGAAGCAGTACTTCACAATAATGGTGCGCCGCGGGGAGAGTGTATAACAAATAGATTATAACTGTGACGAATCTTCGACCTACCTGCCCATTGTCATGCGAAAGAATGTGCATTGACTAGCCCTGTAACAAATAAGCGCATTGCAAGGTCTTGCGCCATATTTATGCACCTCGAAATTGTTTTACACATTGAATGACAAACAGCTGGGGACGTTTCGCCGTGTCAGGGTCAACAGGGGGATTCTAGCCTTCGATCATTTTATCCAAGCGTGTGAACCCGAGCTGAGGCATTGGTGCTACTTTACCATATTAATTTATTGTAGTTTATTATAGCATATGATTAGTAGTTAGACTCGGGAAGTCCAAAAATTTACAACAGTAATTTTTCATCTTTCTGTTTGTTTTACTTATTTTATTATTTGTGTTGTACCATATTGTGGCTTGACCATTTAGTGCGTTGTTGATCTATATATTGTTATTTCTGTTACTATCTTTTCATTAGGATGCCCTTGATTATCTGGTGAAAGTGGAATGCCCTGATCCTGAGATTGCTGCCAAGTTCATGAGAAGTTTTGCCAAAACCGTTGAGAAAGTTTTACTGGCTTACAGTGACCAAATTTTGCTGGTATTTGAAAAGGATTGTCATATCAACTATAGGGTGCGTTATAACAACATGGGTGGTCTTATATCTTGAATTATTATGCGCCTATTCCCACTATTAGTCTCTGTAAGAAGCAAATTGGGGCATATTCGTATGGCAAAAAGGATTGAATTATTGCTGACGAAGAGTCAGTAGTCAACACAAACTGACTGCAAGCAGGAAATAGAACGCGGCTTTTAATTGGATATCTTTGTACTTACAAGTCAAAGATGAGACGGAGGATGCAATATTAGAGAAGCTTATTCAAACAATGATATTAGTTGTAACTGCAGAAACTTTCATAAATGAATTAATGAATACTAACGAGCTAAAGTGTGCGCACGCATGTTACTATAAGGAGTTTGTATTTAGTCGCTATGTCTATCTGGTTATTACATATTATCATGCTATACTTGTGAAGTTCTAAAAAGTTAGTGAATATGCATTGGCTACGTTTGTTGACATTAGTAGGCATTTGTGTGAAGTGCACACTTTTTTTTGACATACATTGGCATTTGTATGAAGTGCACACTTTTTGTTGACATACATTTTCATTTGTATGAAGTACACACTTTTTGTTGACATACATTGGCTTTTGCATGAAGTGCACACTTTTTGTAGGCATACATTTGCATTTGTATGAGATGCACACATTTTGTTGGCATACATTTTCATTTGTATGAAGTGCACACTTTTTGTTGACATACTTTGGCATTTGTATGAAGCGCACACTTTTTGTTGGCATACATTTTCATTTGCATGAAGTGCACACTTTTTGTTGACATACATTGGCATTTGTATGAAGTGCAGACTTTTTGTTGACATACATTTTCATTTGTATGAAGTACACACTTTTTATTGACATACTTTGGCATTTGTATGAAGCGCACACTTTTTGTTGCCATACATTTTCATTTGTATGAAGTACACACTTTTTGTTGACATACTTTGGCATTTGCATGAAGTGCACACTTTTTGTAGGCATACATTTGCATTTTTATGAGGTGCACACTTTTTGTTGACATACTTTGGCATTTGTATGAA
>JANTCA010014445.1:0-25952 GCA_024741275.1 Chironex yamaguchii | reverse complement strand
GACATAATACTGATTTCAATTTATGATTACTAATTACATCATGTAGTGAAATCTAGCACGTGATTGTCAATAGAGTTCGTGATTTTCTCAGTTACTTAAGCTTGTTCTACTTAACTATGTTTGCTACATATCCAATCCTGTTTTAGAAGTACAGTTCAAGGTGATTTTCAAGTACAGTATGTTGCACACTGAAATATAACGTTCATTTGTGGTATGAAATAACACCACCAGTTAAATCCCAATAGACTATAGATCGTGATGATGATAAATTATGAGCATCATAGATTATGATCATCATAGATTATGATCATTATAGATTATGATTATAATTCATCATATTGATAATGAATGACAGAGATGATTTTTTGTAATTTGTATTGACATGTATAGTGCAAATGATTATGACAACAATCATCGTGGTTGCTTAACGTCTGGACTTTCTCATCAGAAAAGGTCAGCGGCGTTGCCAATGGGAATAATGTTGGGGGAGAGCAAGAATTTGAGTGGGTCTGAAGGCCTTGCCCCCATTTTTGAGGCCCGCCCCTTTGCTTCGGCTTAGAGTGCGTCTCTTGATACCTGTTTGCCACTAGTGATAAGGAACTTTGATTGATTCGTGACAATTTCTCTATGAAATGAAGTGATGAAGGAATCCTGAGGACTCTCTTCCGCCCAAAGTGGGAGATTTCCCCCACATACATCCCCGTGGCCACACCACTGGAGACGTTGGTCACTTGCCGAAGACCTGTATGAAATCTAAACTTTTACGGCGAGCATGGTGGCTTCATACAACGCGATACAAAAGGGAAAAAACATATACAAGAAAATGGATAGAACCCTGAAGGAAAGCCTTGCTATATTTTTGGCATAGCGAGTTGGCCTGCTTTACGATTCATAAAATCAGGTCCAACTAACATAAATTACTAAAAACATGACTTCTAATGCTCAAAGATGTAAAAAAGGATCAAATTAGGTCAAACCAGGTAACAGCAAAAGAGCAATATATATATATTTACAAAATGTTCACCACCTTAGTTACACACCACGCATTTCTTAATTGTTGTCATGTTGGTGGGCCAACTTCTACTGGACGGACCAGACGGCTTACTTTTTTCTCAGCTACTGGTGTCAAAATCGAGACGTGTTGAGTTGTGTCCATAATCTGGACGCTGGTCTCAAACGGAGAATAGCTCTCTTGACAACCAAATCAGGAGTAAGGTACAAATGTATACAGTTTTTGCAAAGCTCATAATGATGACTAATTTAGGGTAAGAAAATGGAAACCTCTACCTACTTATCGTTTAGGGACAAGAAGTGAAGGACGCCTGTTTCCTTTCAATAGCACTGTCATCTAAAATATATCAAGTCGTCATATCCAAACAGTGACACATAACAGTGACACCGTTTGTGAAATATTGGGCGACCAATGTTAAAGCTTTGTTTCCACTACCAGTTAAGGTGACCTACTTGAAGATAATTTTGTGACCTGAGATGGGTTGAAATTGTCTCATGAAAATTAACTCACATTTACGCTATCATCAGCTTTGAAACAAAGCGCATGACATATTTTGTTTCGAAGCTCATGAGATAACACAAGATAAAGAAAAGAAGCCGACGAGCGGGACTGAAATGTTGGCTACTTCGCAGTTCGTTTGCACTAAGCGGCACTTTGTTGAAGAGCGAAACGTGACGTTTCAAAGTCCTAAGAAAATACATAAACTGACCTAAGAGCAAAAAACTGGCTATTCTATCAAAATGTAACTAGACCAAAAGATCAATGAAGTTATGAAACTTAGGTGGACCAGTCGCCTCATGTAAACAAGTTGTTCTTCTTGAAACTGTATTTACTACACTTAACTTGGATTGGATATGAACGGAAAAATATGTAAGTAAATAGCAAGGACAGTAAAATGGTAGGCCCAGTTATAGTCTCCAGTTTCAGTCGCGTGAGATTTCCATTGCTCATTATTTTGATTACAGAAGATGCCAAGAGAACTATTACACCAGCGATGGGAACGTCGAGTGGAAACTTTAAGCGAGGGCGGTAGCTAATTGTAAAGACGTAGTCAATGAAAACGAGTTGCGTTAGATGAAAGAAAGCACTACTGGCCCACTTGCAACACTGATCGCTAAGGAGTTTGCTTGAAAACCATAATTACGAAAAACATCACTGGATGGCAAAAAGTTCAGTTGTGGAGAAAAGAAGACAATAGTGTCAAAGGACTTCTTGTTGCAAATTTTTGTGGTACAAACTCTCCAAGTTTTGTACCACAAAAATATTGTTCTAGTATTTCAAGCGACAGTACACAGTAGACCAAATTGAACAAAACAGTCAAGATCAAAGGTAATTGGCTAGTTTCGATAGATGTTTCATATAAAAAGGTTGCCATATATCTATACTTTTCTTTTTGACTATTCATACACTGTCAGACGAAAAAACCTTTTAAGTATGTTTCAGCGCAATGCGGCAAATTTTCAAGGCGATTTTCAACGAGCATTGTATACAGACGGTTAATGATAACAGTATTTAATACCCCCTGAAAAGTGTTAGGGGCAGTTTTTAAACCAGAGGGCTTACAGAATTGGATTGCCACAGTGCTGTAAAAACTATGTGCTGAAGTAAAGGAATTTGGCGTTCTGAAACTGATGGTGAGATTGTGTAAGTCAAGCTGTCTACAAGAGAGCACACCAAGGATGTGGATGTCTGGGTTTAAGAGAGGGGTGAGCTGGAGAGACACTCAGTGCGGTCTATGTTCTGAAAGGTCAAAGGACCAACAGTGATACCAACAGTGATTTTGGCACCCTCAAGCCACAAAGATGTGACAAGCGCAGGTATAGAAAATGTTTCTGGTAGCTGTAGTGAACAGTTAACCAACCTTAAGCCCGGAGCAAGAGGTGACCGCCTTGTGGGCTGAAGTAGGGGGCGGGGTAAAGCAGTCATAAGGTATCTGACTTGTGCAGAAAAGGAGGAAGTAACAGATGGTGTGGGTTGTGTAGCTTGAACACAGTGTGGTGACGGTTGAATGGCTACAGTTCAGAGCAAAATTTAACAAGGAATCCCGAAGTAAGCAGTCAGGATGATAGGATCAGCCACGCCCTTAGTAACTCTGAGGTGATTTGGTTAAAAAAGTAGGGACCACGCCAGTTGTGAAACTGCTGTCAATAAAATAATAGTGCTTATCATTACATCAAGTGATAGGTACAGGCAGTGTACCAGTTCTTTAGAGGTCGCCATTGGAAGTGTTCTATACACTACTGGGGTACATTTTAAGAATATGATCAGCATGACTTTTACTAAACTTATAGAACAACAACTGTCCAAAGACGGTCTGCAGATATGACAGGGATACATGAAATATGTTTAGTGTACAGATGTACACGTCCTGGTGGGACACCCATTGCTGCTAGCATACTGTAAGTGATGGATTCTGACTCACCAACGGAATTAAGGCAGGACTGGATGGTACGAACGGCAAAAAGGACATTTATTATTGGGCTGCTCACAATTAGCTTTTACCAAAAGGTAAGATAAGATTTCAGATAAGTGCGAGAGAGTAGCAAGTAAATCCGCATGTTTTACAGATTGCTTTAACTCACTAGATCTGGATATCTATTAAGGTAGCACGCCCAGCTTAATGCGTGATCACAGACGTATGAGGGCCAGAGGATGGTGACCAAGAAAAAAGTTGTGATCGCACATGAATAACGACCGGTAACATCAACATCTTGTGGAGAAGAAAAGCCAGTTTCTGTCTTTATTGGGTCCTTTTGGGTTCAAGGGAGAAGCTTGATAAGGAAACCATGGCGGAGGTCGATGTCACCGCCTTAGGCAGCACGATATTACTTTAGTCTATTTATTAACATAGATGGAAAGCAATTTATTGTAAAATTTAACTGCACACTTCTATCGAAACGTTAGTTATTTACATTTTTTTCATCTTAGGTTTGCAGGATAGTGCACATAATGTGACCGAGCTGCTCGTTTTGATTGGTTTTCATAAATCTCTGGTTGCGTTCTCCCTCGGAGTAACTCTTCTTAAAGCCGGAGCTTCCAAGTTGGGCCATGTTCGAGAGGCGGTAAGTATTTTATTTTGATATGAGCATGGGATAAACTTTGCTTCTAATTATGGTCAAAGAGATTCTCAGGAACATGAGGGATGGGTTTATCATTGACTGAGTAGAAAAACAAGACATAAGGTGTGGAAAACTGAAAACGTGTCCTAGTTTGTTATTACAAAATACTAGACACTGAGTCGTTTAATGGCACAGAGAATGCCGTTACTGCTTTTGGGTTTCTCTGTCGACAGCGCCCGCGGTCAAACTAACCTTTCTTAATAACTTATAAATTCAAATCACCCGCAAATGTATTACTTATTGTAAAAAACCCACCCAAGTTAGCTTGTGGATCACCCTGTCCTATAGACGACCTTAGAATTCGTCTTTAACACTGTCTATCTTTTTGTTTTTCATCAAGGTTATCTTCGCTTTGGCTAGCCCTCTTGGTACTTTCGTTGGCTTACTGCTGACCAATTATAACATTCACAGTGTACAAATGACGGCCCTTTCCAGTCTGACTGGCTTAGCCACAGGGACCTTCTTGTACGTCACATTCTTCGAAATTCTTGGACAAGGACTAAAAGGCAACACAAAGCATGACCTTTTAAATGCTGGGTTTTGTATTTTGGGTTTTTTAGTTTTCTGCGGTGTTGTTATGATTCCTGGTGGAGGGCATTAGGCTATCAATTTGATTTAGACTCCATTTACACGGTAGCTGGCAACTTTTGATCGACACAGTAAAGGGCTTGTGCGCTGCGGCTTTCGTTTACTTGGGCTTGCAATGATCCAGTATAGTTTGCTTGGCAGTCTTAATCATTGTGAGCGCATGGAGCCTGATTCCAAAACAACCTGTTCTGTACAGGCTGTATCCGACCAGCTTTGTACTGGAGCCGCCTAGGTCCACAGTCAGTCATCGAATAAGCTTCTCCCAAGGTTCACAACGTTTGATTGAAGCTATGCGAAATCGTATGTATTTCGTATGAAGCAGAGAAATATTACAGACGTGAATTATAAAATTGAGGATTGGAGAAACATATCACTGCAATTATGTTGTGTGGTTTCTCCATTCGTTTGCTTGGGTTGCATGATGGGCTCTTACCTTAATGTTATTGCTGACATATTTTCAGCTACTCAAGAATTGAGGGCAAAGTTGAATGCATCACTTTCAAGAAGAAACATTCTGTTTCTTGCATAAGAAAATGCCATTATGCATGCTTTTCAGTGCAAGCAAGTTCAAAAGTGGAGGTGTTTGGTGTTATCTGCTACCGTGTAAATTCGGATATTAATCATTAGCAATTTTTACGTATTGCTAGTAAATCTAAAGGGTTATCTTTGGTGATTTAATCGATAGAAATTTCAATTCCGTTTTAATTCTTAAAGCGTTTTAAATCTGGCTTACATTTAACATCGCAATGTGGCCCTATTTCTCCCCTTGGTTCGTTTGTACGTTTCTTTTTTTGCACTTCCGGTTTGTCTGTTTACTTTTTATTTGCAGTGCTCTCTTTTTATCTCTGTTTCTGCCCTTCTTTCCACCTCCTTTCTCGTTGTCTCTCTTTTTACTTTGTTGAATTTTTCTTTTAGCTACTTTGTTTTTCTCTCTTTCTTTCTTCCCGTTTTTTCGTCCTTTGGACAAGCAAAACGTTAAAAATTAGTTGCATGGAAGCACTTGCGTATTTGCACTTGACCAACGCGCTAAATACGATTACTTTTAGAAAGAGACATTTTTATAAGATGTACTTGTTTTAAAATATTGTGATTTTTTATCCGTATTTTAAGCACTCTTTCATAGTGATTTAGGAATAATATAAACAATTCACCACGCATACAAAATTGTAAGCACTTGATATAGTGTCAGTTTTTACGATACAAATCTTAGTATTTGGGACGAAGTCTAGATTTTTACGATGCCAAGAACTACGTGATGAAAAATTATCATAACCGATGACATTACTGTCGGAAAACGTAGGAAAATGTAAAAAGACGGTGGAAATCATGTACCTTAACTATTGACTGTTCGCTGTGCACCTTTAAACGTTTCCCTTCTCCAAAGTAAGTTTTTTTGGTTAAAGCAAATTTGTATGTTCCCTAATGGTTCAAAACGTAAAAAAAATGTTAAGTAATGTCATCCATACCCATCCATAAACCTTTTCATCTGACGTTGATTGCATTAATTCGACACAGATAACATAAATTCGCCAGATCATGTTGACGGACAAGCAAATATGCAGTGAAAGGTTATAAACATTAACGGAAAAATGCTTTGGTCTTTATCGAATTTTCTTATCCTTCCTAAACACCATAGTAGTCATACCGGTCACCTTAAAGTAGTACGACAAACAAACAGGGTCAACATCATTTGATGATGTTGTTTGGGATGTAGGAGGTTTCTACCTTAGTGACACGTGGAATATATTCGAAGTATTCAAACTTTCCCCCTTTGCGGTCAGTTGTCGAGATGCCCAGAAGTCCTTCCACTGCACGACATATGACATCAATATTCCAATGACCCCCTTCCAACTGTTACTAGTGCGTAAGGCTGAAAAAGTCAAATGGACTATTTTATTATTGTAGTTGCTGGCATCGGTGCCTATGAGCCGTGTTGAAATATGGCACAGTGTAAGCGGTTTTTTATTATTATTTGTATTATCAACTGAAATAGATGGGGTATAAACGAGTCGAGGTTTTGCTAACTCGTAATACTGTGGATGTAAAAGAAGAGCCCCTCAGAGAATGTCGTAGTAAATGTCGTAGTAAATGTCGTTTAATAAGATCAACTGGTTTTCTGCTTTTAATTCAGAAAATCAATTTGCACGAACAGTAAATATTTATTACAATTCGTTGTGCTTTACAACAATGTGGGACCAAAGGCGTATCCGTGGTTACGTAGGGGTTCCTTTTTTCGTTTTGAAACTTTGGCGCATTTGTGAGATCCGCACAAAATTACTATGAAGTCTTGCTGATCGTGGATTCGATACAAGTTTAACAACTCAAGCAAACAAATTTTCCTTCGTTATAAATAGGGTGAACCAAATATATTTAACAAGGACGTCACTTATTCCAGTTAGTTTTAATGGTGCGATCACGTATATTTTCCTGTAGCTAAACGAATAGACCCCTCGAGATATCTCCTCACATTGTGCCCCTCGGAAAATGAATTTTGTAGGGTGGGCTCAGGTCTAAGGGATATTGTTTTAGCCCTATTGTATTTCTGTGCAAATCTTATCAAATCTTAATTTCCAAAAGTAGGGTCCAAACCCTCTTACCTCTTGATAAAGAACCCACTGCTTTAGATATCTTTCGTCCGCAGTGAACTTGGCTTAGTTTTATTTAACGAGTTACGAAATCTTTGTGTGAATTTCAAAAATGATCATTTTGTTTGTTACATTTTGTTCTTATAAAAATGCGTCCTCTTGCAGGCGTCTACTGGAGTACTTATGTTGTTTAGCTGGACGATAATGTAATTGATGGCCATCACTTCTCATTTATATCATGACCCAGATTTCCCAAAAATCGTTTGAATATAAGAGGAAAGAAATATCTGAAAAGGATGCAATGACTTTTTTGTGTCAACACTGAAATCAGTACGAGTCTAACGACAATCTTTAGACTCCTGGTATCTTCTCTCGTTAACGTTTTTTCTATTGACGATAAAGGTTCGAAGTCGCAAGCTAAATTTCAAGATGTTATAATTGTCAAGTATTTCCATATCACTTAAATTAAGTGCAACAATGTAGTCACTGTTAATAAAGTGAACATTAACATCGATGGATTTTGACCATCTTCTTGTTAAGTGATCTCTTTTGGAGAGGTCGACTTGCTTGATAACAATGCTATCAGTTGACTTAAGTACAATAATATCCTGTGTATCTCACATGAATGAAATTAATTGGTAAATAGGCATCATTACCATTAAATGTCATCTTGTTCGAGAAACATTTTGTTGATAGCAATTGTACTAGTATATGATACCAAACGATTATATGTGTATCACATAAATTAAGGGCACGATTATACTGTGAAAGTATTTCCTAATACACTTACTTTACTAATGGTACTTACAGACTAATGGATTAAAACACAGTGTTAGCTAATTTCGTTTGTTGCTTAAATGTGAACTTAAAAACGTCTAAATTGGAGATGTCGCAATTTTTATGTGGTTGAATAAAATTGTCGAGAACTGATAAATTTTGAAGTTTTGGTGTTTAATATTTCTAACTGAAATATTCAGAAGTTGTGTTGATAGCCAACAAGGCCACTTAATTGACGTGCTGACAATAATATATTCTAATTTATAATCTATTGTACATTTTAACATGCTGTAATGTTAACAGAACGTAGATAACACTTTTTACTAGGCCGCACCACGTTTCCACTAAATAAGTAACTATAGGGGCACATAAATTAAATCGTTTCCACTAAATAAGTAACTATAGGGGCACATAAATTAAATCGTTTCCTCTTAATAAGGAACTATAGAGGCAGATAAATGCGTTTCCTCTTTATAGGGAACTTTAGAGGCACATGAATTAAATCGTTTCCTCTTAATAAGGACCTATAGAGGCACGTAAATTAGATTGTTTCCTCTTAATAGGTAGTTATAAAGGCACATGAATTAAATCGTTTCCTCTTTATAGGTAGTTATTTAGGCACATAAATGCGTATCCCCTTTATAGGTATTTATAAGAGGCTCATAGATTAAATGCGTCCTTTGAATAGGAGCTACAGAGGGGCATAGATAAAATGCGTTTCCTCTTGATAGAACATCCAAAAGGGTGTAGTGACTTTACGCAGTAAATGTTAAAAATATTTCGATTTCACAATGCCAAAATTGACGTCAGAGAAATTCTTCATAAAATCGCCAGATTTTTGTAAAATCGACACATTACCTCTTATCCAGAGCAAAAGCTTGCTGTCTTCTTTTTGAGGTTCCTGTGTTTCTTATCGTTCTAATTAATAATACACATATCTCTCAGTCGGAGAGCATGCTGAATTTTGACCAAATCTTTCTTCGTACAAAGATTTCATGACCAATTCGCTAAAAATCAGATCGAGTAATTCCTAATAAAATGAACTTGTCCTAATGTACAAACACTACACATTAAAAAGCTGCTAGATTCTTTGCTCTTCTGCTCCCAGGAATTTGTTCAAATATGAGACTTACTTGAGCAATCTTGGTCAATTTAAGATAAAATCCACACAACTCGTTTGAAACTTAAAACTATTCATTGCCCCGGTCATTGCAACTTTATACAGTAGTGTTTCCAGCGGGGATAAGGAAGTCTGATGTCTGTTCATAAAATTTTAATACAAACTAAGAAAAAGCCCACAACAATAGTTTAAAGGACGTGGACACAAAAGTTATTTCTTTCTAAAGACTCGAACCCTTCCCGTTGATTTTCTTGAGCTGCATGCGGTATTGATGTCTGTGTCTTCCCCCTGGTCTATAGATTACAGTCTAGTGAGATGGTCTTTGGTGACACCGTGACTATAAGAACATTTTTGCCTCCAAAAGTATTACACTAGTTTAACTTACAAAAGTTCCAAACTGACCTACATTGGTCCGTATTCCAAGGACTTTTTCTCTCACAGGGCTTTCAAATCACAACAATGCATTGCATGCATATCTTGTCTTACCTGCTCACACGTTTGTACAGACCACATCTCCCGAAAATCTAGTTGCAAGCAAAAATACAGTACTTTCTTTAATATTGCATTACGTTTTGAGAAGATATATTGTAAAATTTAATCCGGAAACCTAATTGGGTTGTCACGAGACGAATAGGAAAGCATTAAACGAAAACTTTTTGAAGATTAATGACGGGATCTAGGCACAGAATAAGTGAAAAGAAACGGCTACAGTTGATTAAATCGAATGAAATATCACCTTTTGGATTTCATGCTTAAAACAGAGTTATCCTAAAGAAAGTTTCAACTTGTACTAAGTACATTTCTGCTAGCCCTCGAGGTTCTGTGATTCCCTCCATTAAATATACATAACAAATCCTAAAATTACCAGCATACGGTAATACATATTATCTTTTTCGTGTCTTTTACATCTCAAGATCAGTAAATACGCTTCCTATACTTCACAGCATTCTGGATCCACACCGTTTACTGGTTTCATTCTTTGTGATAATATACAAGGCATTTACACTGTCATAGAAGCTTGAATGCCATCTATTTCAGTAAATACAGAACACAAAATTCTCCTTCAAACACAGAAAATGGAAGTCATCCTATAAAGCCCCCATCCTAACCTCATTGGTAATCTAACAAAATTAATGACAGTTTATTACGTCATCAAGACGATAAGCTTTCAGCTTGTAAAACTTCAAGAATCTGATCAACTTGCTTTCCTGCCACAGTTAAATTCGTATTTAACGTGACTAATTGTCCTTCCAAACTTCGTTGTACGTCTACAATATTTTTCTGTGACTCATTTACCGGAAATGCATCTTCCAATCTACTCTCCTCTTTTAAAGTATGCAGTCTTTCTGATATGTCCATCTGTAATGACCTTTTAAATTTAAAAACACGGAACATATGAATACAATACTTACAATTATCAAAATAAAAATCGCAAGGTATAAAAAAGTAACAAATTAAAATGAGATGGGTTTTCAAAAGTGGTGATAAGCGGCAAGAAAATAAATGGATTGACAATATAATTGATTACACTGATTCTGCAACAAATTTATCGACGGGAGTTTACTCAAGTAGCGTAAAGCAAGGGATAGAGCCAGAGTTAAAAGTATTTTAGTGGGCTGTTGATTGTCAGATTTTGGAAAAAAAAAGAGAGGTAAAATAGTAGATGTAAATGTTCTGAGGGATAGTAAACAACGTTTATCCAAAACCTGCCCATTTATGTAAATCAGTATATCCAATGGGATGCGAAAATAATGCAATTAAATGTCATCATGCGATTACATCTAAGTCAATGCTAATTACGCTGACTGATGAAAAAGGCTACTGATTCCGGCTATCGAAACAAGCCTTGATATTCTGCCCTTCAAGGTCAGGTCCAACAAAAACAATATGAAATCAGAATACAAGAAATAGTTCCTCTGATTACGCTGACTGATGCAAAAGCTAAGAACAGAAGTAAAGGTACGATTATGACCACCGGGGCGTCTAACTGGTCTCACGATTGAAAATCTGACGCCTTTCCTAATCAGCTAAACAGCTCCACAAGAAAGTCAAAAGACTATTAGTCATTCAGCGCCCATCGTCTACCCCAAGGGTCATAATCATACCTTCATTTCTGTTCTTAATACAAGACCACTCTGTCGACTTCTATACGGAATTGATGCAAGAGCTACTGATTCCAGCTGTTGAAACAAGTTTTGATATTCGGACATTTATAACCATCCAACGAAAACAATGTAAAATCACAATACAATGAATAGTTCCTTTGATACACTGACCGCTAAGATAGGATCACGCAAATTAGCTTTACTTTAAGTATATGCAATAAACAGTGGCTTGGTATGAAGCGTCACGACATTCTAAACTTGGTCTTGATAACCACATCGCCCACTACGGAGCGTCGGCGCCCGTCAAGTGACTAAGGCCTTCTAGGTAGAAAATTCGTGGACGGTTCGGTCTCTTCCTCAAAAGGGCGTTAAAGTTACAAATGTTACATTTTATTAATGAATCGTATTTTCGTTCGATGTCCATGCGTATTTCGATTGTTTTCCTCTGTTACTTTCTATTGTCAACGTCGCTAGCATGCTAAATTGCGTTGCACACGCGTTTAGATAACTATGAGTTACGCCCACTCTCATTTCTAATGGAAACCTGGTCATAGTGTGCTAATTACATGTACGTTTCTTTTCATTTACAAGTTAGCTGTTAAAAAGACACTACAACGGAAACATTTCTCTGTCATCTTTACCTTGCGCCTTTCAAGTTCTTTAGTGCATCTTCACAATCCCTTTTTGTTTCAGCAGCCAAGTGCATGACACGGGTTATGCGCGCCTGTTCACTGACGAAGTAGGCTTCCATTTCAGTGCGAGTGATCTGTTCTTTGTGAAGCTCTGTCTCAAGTTTTTTTATTAACGCGTGTGCCTAAAACCAAAGCAAAGACAGTTTTACACAAATTACAATGAATCAACCTTGATTACATGAATATTGAACAATATGTTGCAAAACTTGAATAGTTCTCACTAAAGGTAAGGCTGCAAAGTTCTCTGAATGCAAAAAAACTGAATAAGTATCTGAACTTAGTTGTCCTGAAAGCCTTTTAATGTCATCAACCTGAGCCAGAAACGCCTGCGCTGGCTTGACCATGTTCACAGGAGGGACGAGGGTCGCATTCAAAATGGTCTCCTGCATAAAGAGCTATCGGCTTTAGTGAGAGGTAAAGGGGGCCCCGACTATACTACAAGGATACTTGCAATCGCAACATGTAGGCTTACAACATCGACACTAAGTCGTGGAAGAACGTGGCCGAGGACCGAACCACCAGGAAGCAACGAGTGTCAAAGGAATTCATGGACAAACCCAACGAAAGAATGGCAGGGAAACAATTCAACCAGCTGTACCCATGTGACCCGGACCTGGGTCCCCCAAGAAGAATCTGCGTTGACCTGCTCGATCCGTGATAAGAGTGTACAGATCAAAGATAAGCCTCTGCAACCAGAGTATGCACCCGCCCCTCCTCTCAAGGGGCGCCACAGTCGTTACGACTGATGGATGCCATATCACGGTGTTGCTACTTCATGCAATCATGACTTGCTTTCACTTGAAATTTTACAGTTTGCGCATAGTCTTACGCATTGTGTGGCAAGTTTTATGGTCAATGCTAACCACAGCTTTTAGATCCAAGGTAACTGGACACACATTTCCAATGTAAGGAATCCATTGTTTAAAATCGAACGTAATAAATTTAAGGTAATTCGAGTAAGATTGCCCGCTTTCATTTTCAGCATCGGTAAAACTATAACATCAGCATCAGGACCCCGATACCGCAAACAACAGGTATCCAAAAATATGTAAAGCATGTGATACACCGTTAATAAACAGACCAACCAATAAATTACCGATCTATACGTCGTAAATGGCGAAGAGCTGGTAAAAGAGAGCATAAATGAAACATGATCAAAAGAGATCAAAAGGGATAAAACGAGCTGCACATGGATTATAAATCTTAATCAGGATAATGCTTTCGAGTAATTTACTTATTAAAGTATACTACGGCAATTTTAAAATGTTTCGTTTTGTTTATACAGTAATAAATGCATCCTTGGGGGAACAAAGCTGTTATCTTAAACATTTAAATATTCTCATTCCAAACCTGATGTAGCTGAGTTAGCAGATCTTGTGGAGTCGTTTGGTCTTGCTGCATGCGATCAATCTACAAAAACAAAATATAAAAGGAACATGAGCATGCCAGGGAAAAATAATTCGACATGCAATAGCTCGCCTTTCTTTGAATCTTAACACAAATAGAAATCGAAATAAATCCTCAGTTATACTTCTAAAAGCTTCAACCACCCTCAACTTTCTACGAAAACCTTGAGATTAAAATCAGGCACAGTTCCACGAGCAATGGCTTATTCACCGTGATATATTTCTATATCTACAGAATCTCATCATCTAAGTAGGAATGCACTGATAGCCTCTTTTGGCAGTTCCCAAGCCGCCTTAGAGTGATTCTCACTCCCTGTAGATAAACTACAAGTAAAGCAGATTGAAGCAAAGGTGCTCTTAGTGAACAAACGGTCAGCAAGCACTCCATGTGCATACGCATGGCTGGTTTTTTCATCTGTTTTAAACGCCTATCGTTAAATTATAAATAAACGGTTCAACATCAATAAGCAATTTAAAACTATACCTTCATATCTCGACTTGTCTTGCTGTCAATTCCAAAGCGCTGGATGGCACTCAACATCTTTTTGCGTGGGCCAAGTTTACTGTCGTATAAGAATTTAAATGACAAATTTGACACAAATTTTAAATAAATGCAGGATCAAACTAAAAATCTATCAACATACACCGATTCATAATTGCGACCGAAAAAGCCCTGTCTTGAAGACTTACTGTCTGCCACAAAAACCACAAGCACTGAAGCAAAAACGATGACATACAATTACTGCAATGAAAGAGAACAAACAAATAAAAGAGATATCCTACATTTGAGGAAATTGGAGAAGGGAACGATGGCTATACAACGTATACCACTTACATGAAAATAAATTCTGAAAGGGTATTTACTAACATCTGAAGCCTGGTGAAGCATACAGATTGCGAAAGTTTCCTCCCTGAAATGGAAGAAACATTTCTTTTCACTAATGATTAGTGCTGCTCGAAATTTCCTATTTCCTTGTTGTAAAGCTTTGAATTTTTTGTCCGCGAGCTTGTTTAAAATCCATTTGGGCTGGGATTGCTATGGTGACCAAATTACACGGGATACGTTGGGGTCATATTTGGGGAGGGGGTGGTTCAGAGTTTGAATAACAGCAATAACAATTTGTACAGAATACAATGTATGCGGAGGAAGCAATTCTATCAGATTAAAGCGAAAATAACAGGATTTGAAGAATTTTGTTACTTTTTCACGGGGCCGGAGTGGTATATTGGATAAGACAATGAAAGCAATTCAGTGGTTGCGAGATCAAATCTGCGTCACCACCAAGGTCTGGGAATTGTACTAGGAAGTGAGCTCTTTATGAGAGTGAGCTCCCGTTACCTACTGTCACCAGTGGTACTCTATTTGCGGTGACGCGGATTCGTACTCGCAACCTTTGGCTTGCAAGATCGTCGTCTTATCCACTACTCTAGGGCGGGTGGAACGAGTATGCTACAAAAAAATTCCATGATCTAATATTCCGCAAAAACACGGATAATAGTCAACCAGCAAAAGTTCTTTCACTAAAGCTCGTAATAAATATCGTCATTCGCGATAATTTTTGCCCGCTCAAGCTTTCTGCCGGCGATTCTTTCAAAGCATAAAGTGGTTGTTGGCGATTACTTACGTTTTAATGTGATTTTTGAATAAAATGGACTGAGCTGTGGATTCTAATAGAAATACATCACCTTATGACCTGGTGAACAAATCCATACAGCGTACAGCAGAGCGTTTATTTCATATGGTGCTATTTTATCCCAAGTGGAGAAGCAACAGCCAACTAGTATAGCAAGCGAATATATGAAACTCAGGTTGCCCTAACCACAACTTGAAAAAGTAATGTTCTTTGTAATTAATACACTGAATGTCAAGTAACTTGATGAATGTTCTTCACCAATAATACAATGGCAGGGCATTTGATGGAAACAAAATCTTAGTTTCATACGTCATGTTAAGGATAAAGCAATACCTTACCTCAGAGTCCCCTGGTACAATGAATACTAGAATATTAACGAGTTCCAATCGATTTAACCCTATATGACTTGGGAATACAAAAAATTCAATTTGACAGCACCTAAGACCTTCATTGCCACTTTCATTGTTAAGGAAAAGTTAAGCGCTTTGGTATACTTACTCAACACCAACTTCCTTTAAGTCATCGTCACTGAACGTTAAGAAGCTACTCAAGTCTATGCCTTGATGCTCAAAGCAAGACAAGTACTTCGTGAGATTCATATTTTGGAAGAGTTCAGAGAGTGACCCTGGATAGGACTCGACCTTTGGACCCATGCCATGGACATTGACAGGGAGTTCTGTGTAGACTCGACTGGGCTTATTTAGCCTTGGTGATATTCTAGAAAAAAATGAGAGCGGACCAACGATCACTAACATGGGATCCACCTACAAAATATGACTTCTTCCACTAAAAGTATGGAAGTAGCCTCAGAATAGACAGTTTGTCTCGAGAACACCTAGGATGTCTCAGCGTCTAGTAGCACTCCATAAAGTTGACGAGTTTATCAAACAAGTTCGAGAAAATTTGTGTTCATAAAGTTAAACAACATTAATAGTACAGCTGTTAACAGGCCGATGAATATGTTAATATAAAAAAGTAGTGCTGGCTTTCGTTGTCAATAATTCCGAAACAAGCTTCTTTTCCATGAAAGCCTTCCAGGCAAACTGTTCCAATAAAAATAAAGATATCAAAGTTGATATGTATAGCGATAAATTGGGGATTAGATGGAAACAAAAGCATTTTTCTTTGTTTCCCAAAGCAAAATGTTGGCAATTAGACTTTTTGAATAGAAAGAAAACATGACTGATGCCGTTGTTTCAACAATTGCGCAAAACATTTCAAATTGCGAACAATTCCACCTGGACTTTGCATCACATTTTCCATTGATCGTCAAAGAAAAAAACAATTAAGAAATTTTGAACTATGATCCGATCGGTGGCTTAACTAAAAGTCATCCTTTAGTGTAAATTCACTCCATCCTTTGATTTACTAAGCATAAACGCACAGGCAATATTGACAACACTTTATTGCTCTCTGCCTTTCCTCAAAATCCTTTTAAACATACAATAAAAACTCAATGTTACCTCTTTCCTTCTCTTCAAAAACACATTGAGCTACAACAAATGATACTCTCCTCCTTCTTCGGTATCACAAAATCAGTCAAATCAAAGAATTATCACATTAAAACATCTTTATAATAAACTTCCTAACTATTTTGCTGTCATGGAAAAGAATAGTGTAAAATACAAAATACATAAATAAAATCATCTAAGTTCATAGCACTAACCTTCCTGGTGCCACGTTATGAACACCTGAAAGAGAACAAGGTCTTTGATTGAAATGTTGCCTTACCCTGTTGGCCGTGTTTAGCAAAACAGCTACCAAACAGACGATAACATACCATGAATGATATAAAACACCCCTATACTTGTCTATTATTGCTTATTTAAACGGAAACGAAGCTCCAATGCCTTCATCATAGAATTTTGGGTTAGAGTGGTGGCTGTTTAAGGATTGGCTACACAGCAATACGTTAACTATGGGAAACAAAGATCGTAGCACAAGTTTGGCAATTCTCTGACAAAAAATGACAAGAAAGTATAAAATACTAGTTTTCATTCATGATCGGATTGTGTAATGACTAAAAGGTTTCTGTTGCCAGGAAAGGAACCATTTTATAATCACAATGACATACGACGTTCATGAAGGCTTGACTCGAGATGTCAGAAGTAATCAAATATAGGACTGTGTTACATGTTGTAAAGACAGTGTAAAGAGTGTACAAAACAGATTAAAAAGAAATTCGCGGGTTACTATTTTCACCTCGATCAATATGCAGTGATTCCTTCTTATCTTCTCTATCCACGGGTTTTGATCCATTATCAAGTCTCTCCACCGAGTCGCCATCAGTACACTGAAATAATACAAGATCGTATAATAAACTTACGTTCAAGGCAAATTTTCAACTATTTAAACAAATACCTTACAAGGATTGAAGAATCTTAGCGTGTAAATATTCCATATGGATACAAATGGGCAGTAGAATTCGTGGTTGTATTCAAAGAAACAGACAGACAAAGCCCTGAATACTTAGAGGTGGCATTCTTTACTTCACTTATTATGAAGAAAATACATTGGCCTCCAAGTGAGAAAATATAGCATAGTACCATTAACTCATCTATCGGCGACTCGCCTAACTCCACTTGTCAAGTGACAAGTGATACTTAATAAGCTCCACATAAACCTGTAGGTTAAATTGAAAGTAATTTGAAACAAAATTCAATTGCTTTTCGGAAAACCTCATAGCAAATAGCAATTTATAATGCCTCGCTGGCTGCAGTAAACAAGGACTAGGCCATGAGGGGTCTCGTACGTGTTCCGTTCCCGCACAAGCAATGCATCAACACTGCAACTGATTCTTCGTGCAGTCTCTGAAATGGACAGGTGTGAAATCAGCATTTCTCGCTAACGTGACTTCAACATATTTTGCCGTCTACTTCTCCCGGCTGCCTTGAAGTGTCCAAAACCGCAACCAAATTTCAGCGATGTACTAAATAGCTCCAGTTAGCGTAGCCGGAACATAGCCTCACATAAAGCTGTTGGCTTGTTACTATTCCTCGATTCTAGTCTCATCATCCTGTCACAGTGATTCACATAAAGTTCAACTAATAATAACCGGGAAGACACAAACTATATCAGGGAAACTTAACTCGTTACTAATAGACTCCGTGCCATAGCCATCAACGTGTTCCTTTAAAAGTACCTTTTTCACTTTGATGCAAATTTTAACCACTCTTTCTACGTTTGCTCTGTTCGAACTGCGTCGAAAGTAAATGTTACACCTGACTACAACTAATACAATAGACGCAATAAACGAAATTACATGCATACCCTCTGATTTAACATCTGTCGATCTGCTGTGTCTAAAAAAACCAAAGTGAACGTTTTTATTTTTCTTAACCGCGAACGGTGTCCACAACTGAAAGGAAGCTCCCAAAGCTAATGAATAAGATACCAATCAAACAATTGGCCTGGAGAATTCCTGGCTAAACAAGACATACAAATTAGTGCTGCAAATCCGCGTACACCGAACTATTAACTCAGTGTAATACAAAGTTTGAATAATGTGTTAGCTATGAATTAGCTATGAGTCCTTATTGCAGTACGTATGTTATCGAGTTATTTACAAATACAAATGCACTAAGGGCAACGTTCGATTCGCTTAAAGTACGACGACATACGATGATTCATTTCAAATGATGTCGCAACTGTCCTGTCTGTTATTCATTATTCAGAGCAGGTTCATAATCTTCAGGGGATTTTCAAGTACTTTAAAGAAACAATGAGGGCTGAATGTGTAGTTCTTTAAAACTTAAATTTCAGCTTTTATGAGGACATCTAAATTATGAGGCAATAGCTTTAAGTGTTGGGCGCCCGTTGTGGCATTTGTTTCAGCTCTAGCCAACACAGTTATTCCACTAGCTTTACAGACGTCAAGAACATAACAAAACTATGATTCAGGACTGATTTCTCAAAAAAGTACCGTAAATCCTCGAATTGCCTCCCCCGCTCGAATAAAACCCCACCCTAGAGCTACAAATTGTTGATAAGCCCCCACTGTCAACGTGCTGATTTTTGCCACCTGAGGTTCCCATTGGCATTTTATCGAGCTACCACAAAAATTCATGCATTTGCAATGAGAAATTAAATACTCATAAAGGAATTACTGACTAAAATATACGAGTTATTTTAACAATGCCTTCGTACAGTGAGTCCGAAATATTTTTTTTATCTAGCAATTTTGTCGCCAATATCTGGGCATGCCTCTGGTTCTCCGCGTATGTAATATACATCATTGAAACAAATACACCAATTTCTCGTTTTCGTTTCCCAGTAACGATAGCAATCATAGTGTTTGTATTTGTAGCATCGAGAAAATAGTTTATCAGTTGAGAAATTTCAACTGGAATATGACCAGCCAATTGCTTGCTATTTTCATGGCATGCTGACTGAAAAACGTCAGTTGCATTACGGTCATATCGCATGACCTCTTCCCGATCGTTCTTACACATACCAGTACTTCTCCTATCTTAGGAAACCACGTTTACTTACATATGTGATCCCCTCGTATTGAAGCCGTAAATTCCACTTTTTAGTACATATCTGGCTATTTTACAATCAGTAGGAAGAAATTATTTTACAAAATCAATCATAGACTAACTTTCGTATTTAAATTGTTCTTTTTTATTATGAAAAGAACGAAATTTTGAAAATTTTCAAGTGGCATCTTTCAAATAGTCCCCCTCGTACGAGCCCGCCTTGGAATAAGCCCCATCCAAAAATATCGAAAATAAATAAGGGGTCTCTAGGATTTACGGTATCTCAATACTAGTATTGTGTGTTTACATAAAGAGCTCCTTGTGACTAATAAACCAGCTTTTCACCAATAACCGGGCTCTCTTGTTAAAACCAGCTCATTATTCTTCAAGCTTGTTCTGACTTTAAAAAAGGAAGATTAAAAACGATCTTTTCTAGTGTAATGCCAATAGCAGCAGAGGATCACGACTGACGTTGGCTGTAGATTACGACTGGGATTGGCTTTTCGTCTCAGGATTGAGCGTTGTATCCATTTGGAATACGAATAGAGTTGCCATTGGTATATATTGGCAAAGCTGCCAAAATAGAAGAAGTTGCACCTTAATTTTTCATGGGTAACTATAACAAAGATAATTAACTGTAGCAATGCAAGTATGCTTCCTTGTTGTGATTATTTACAGTATCTGAGTGAACTGAATACGAATCTCTTTCTAATTGGTTTCTCAAAAAGTCAAGTTCAATTGCCATAAATCATTATAACTTATCTTTAGAACAAACATGTGTACCACATTTGAATAAACAGTAACAACAATGCCAAAGCTGGTTGCTAAGCACACAACACTATGATAAAATGAATTTCTACCTACAAAGATAAATGACAACAGTGAAGTTCAAGGACAAAAATACAAAAAAAACCTAGAAGCACTCCATGAGCGCAAACCTCCGTCAAGCCAATATGATTATTCAAACAACATGGGTTTATCCTACCACGATTTCATTGCTAATTCATGAGGCTATCGTTAATAACTATGGTCACTGAGTTACCTCCAAAAAGACTTCCTCACTGGTACAATCAAGGTTTTACTACCGAAAAAGTGATCCAGAATCCAGGATTTGATCCGGATCACCCTCAAAATTTAATCACGCCTAAATTAGCCCACTGCTGACCTATTCTGAAAATTTCGTCAAAACCATCCATAATTTTTTAAGTTTTGTTGTTGACAAATAGACGAAACAACGCAAGAAAAAAACATAACCTTCCTGGCGGATGTAATTACCTGATCCTAGACTGTAAAAATCATGACTAGGTTGATCGTGGTCCGAAAGATCGATTGGGGCCACCATGTCGCGAATAGTGAGTGCCTGAGCTTGATCGTGAGTTTTGGCCGCTTCAGTGTTTTCAAGCAAAGGACCTCCCTTCCCAGTTCTAGGCGGATAGCTCTGGAAAGCTTGAGATTGTGGCCTGGAAACAAGAACAATACAACGTTGAAAAGATTGAGTGCACACACAACTAAGTGTGCTAATCCAAAAGAGCCTGATAACTTCTCGGCCTAAGTTGGCAGTTAGAGAGGCCAAGTCCCTCGTCCCCACTGATCAACAACAGTCCTCACAAGAAGCACTCCAAAAACGCAAACTTTCGCCAAGGCAATATAAATATTCAAATGGCCTGAAGTAATTGGCGTCATATAAACCGGGCTATCCCTACGAAGACGTCCTGACTAGCCGTAGTTTTATGGAAGTATCACTACCAATACATTGATCCAAAATCCAGGATTTGACCAGGATCATCCCCAAAGAAAATCTATTCCCGTGCATCACTGAACATCTGAACAAAAATGTACATTATCCATATCTACGAGCCACAATACTCTCGCAAAAACGACGGTGTTGCAGAAAATACTGTCTCGCAGAAACTACGGTCTCGCAGAAACGACGGTCTCGCAGAAACGACGGTCTCGCAGAAACGACGGTCTTGCAAGGCAGAGGCTTCGAGTCCAATTCCCATCACGACCAGGTATAGATCGCTGAAAGAAAGTAGATGACGCGCACTCTCAGATGAGCTTCGCTTCTTGCAAAGTTTTGAAATCTACGGTGTTATGTATGGTATATACGTGTATTTGGCTTCGTCATAAGGAGAAAAAGCTGCTCTTGGACCTTTCTTCCCATCTTGTGATTTACGTAAAGTTTTGTACTTCACTTGAGAATCAGAAAAGTTCAATGAAAAGTTATCATCAAGTGCCGTGCTCACACGTATCAGCAACCAGTCTCTATCTTCAGTTCAGACTGTGAGGTCCACTCCTTGATTTGGGAAAAATCCATAACGTCATTCAGTCCAACATTTTATGGTTTCTTTGTCACGTCATCTTTTCCTGTCAAGCTTTACTGTCATCATGTTAGGTTCTACTTCTTGAACATGCACATGCCATGAGTGCAATAATAAAAGAAATAAACACCATACTTAAAAGCCTTTTTCGTCTGACACTCTTCAGAGTATGAATCGTCAGAAAGGAAAGCATATGTATATGGTTACCTTTTGTATACAAAACATGTAGCAAAACTAGCCAATCATAAACAAGAAAGGGAACAAAGAAAGAGAAAATGACGAAACAAAACGCTTTTGGAAGAGTCCAAGTGAAAAAACGAACTCTTTCTGCCTACAGAGTTTTGCTTTTCTTGTTTTAACGTAGACAGAGTCCAATACACTTAGATGAAAAGACGATTTAGCTGTGCCAATTAGCCGAGAATTCTCGCCCTTATCCATTTGGCAATGTCGCAAATTTTCAAGGCGCGTTTCAAGTTTTGTTCCACAAAAAGATTGTTCAAATCGAAACCTCAAGAAAGAACGTTTTAACTGACAATAAAGTCTCAGTCAGCAAACATTAAAGGGTTTAGTTAAAAGAAAGAAACTAAAAATCTATTACCATGCGTCCTTGACAACTTTGGATGTCACATGAACTCCTTCGTTATATCCTTGTAACAGCGACAGCTTCGTATTTCCACCATCATTTAGCCCTGATAATGACAGAACAGTCCACTTTGTTATCATTGTATATTAATAATAATCCCCTTTCTCCGATATCCTGTCTACGTCCAAAATTACTTTTAGTTTAAGCCTCCTGCCTCTCCCCGACGTTTCCCCGACATTAGAAGCTTTAGTTCCCGCATCTGTTCCAAAGCCAGCCCAACATTGTTCACGTTTCAAGGCATCCAAGTTTAGGAGCTTGAACTATGAAGCAGGGTCAGCATCCTAAAGACACGGGAGATCCTGGTTTGAAGCTACCATGGTCAATTGTCAAAATTTCACCTCTGTTCTGTATATAACCCTATCTTAATCCATTTTCAACCTGCACAAGCGACGACGAACGGATATCTTGCAGATACAATTGACAGGGTAGTCTCGTGTAATGAACAGAGGTAAAAACTGATTGCATAAGTGGACAACCTGCGTTGAATGGCCACGAACCTTTGGATCAATTCTATTGCGCTGATTATGAGTTGTGATGCATTTTCCGAAGCATTCTTTAAGTTCTTTAACGAAGCTCTATATGTAGTTTTTTTCGGTATATAAAGGATTCTGAATAGAAGTGATTTATACATGTTGTGAATGTTTAAATAAACAACGCTTGACTACTTAATTTAAAAAATTTAGAGAAATAACATTTTCCCCCTTCTATATAATAGAAAGGCTTCTATATTCGCGTTATAAAAACAACTTTCTATCTTCCCTTTACAACAGAATACCCAAGAAGTTGATAAAGACTATAAAAACGCTTGCATTCGGGCTAACAACAAATGGCTGTTATATTTTTGTTCTAAAATTTTTACTTTTTGCACTAAAATAATAGGGGGATAGAATAAAAATGTCTTGGTTGGAAAAAAATCGAAAAAATTAACAATCGAGGGGGGACGATTATTCGGGACTCGAGAGTAGTTCAACAGGAAAGACGTCAGACTTGTAGTCGGTATACCCTAGTTCCAAGCTTTGATTGTAGGATACTATAACTTATTTCTGTTCCTCACTTAAGACCAACAGGCCTACGTTTACCTAGAACCCCTCTAAGGACACCACTTCAGGGCTTACATTCGATTTCAATTTTGATTTCCTTCGATTTAACTTTTAAAGTCAGTTATTTCAGATAGCCGTACAATTTCAATTTGTTGCCCTTTAGTGACAATGTGCCAGTTCCAGCTCTTTCCAGCCAACAATACTCTAATTAAGGTTTCTGTAGCCTTGACAGCATCTCCCAAGGTGATTTTCAATAGTGGCTTTATAATATTCTCAATTGACTAGATATGAAGTCAAAGAGTAGTCGAGGGGACACCGTATATCACCAAAAAAAGTGTGACGTATGTAACACCACGCTACTACATAACATGTACTTTGAAGAATAGGCCAGCTAGTCAAATAAATAAGCCTACGCCACATTTCAGTCAAATCTTTCGCGGGATTCACAACGGCTGTCATCCTCAAAATGTCACACCTTGAAATAGCTAGGAATAGACTAATAGAAAGCAAATTGCGACCTTCATAGTTCCATTCTACTGCTAAAGAACCGCGCTGTCACTTACATGCCTCACTCCTGACAGGTGAAACTTTGTTTGCTCTTGTTCTGTCGTCAATTAAATTGACAATCATTGTATTTCCAAATCGTATAGCCAGAGATCGGGGTGTTTCCCCAGATTTGTTCTTAGCTTCAATGTTTCCACCCTGTTCACGAAAGCATGTACAGAAGTAATAGTCAAGTCAATGCTTATCAACAAATAAGCATAAGTGCATTAATATTTAAATGTGGACAATGAAGGCATCTCCATTTATAGGAGGTGAAACACTTTCAATGTCTATATTTGAGAACTTTGTTTCTCTGTAGCTGAAGGCCAAATGCAGATATCCAATATGTGCCCTGTTTTTAGACAAGTGCAAAATTCATCTCTTCAATCACATACTGATGTACGCAACATAAATTCCACGTCTTTATAACCAATCAATTGTAGATGTCACTGGGCGTAAACATGAGTATAGTCGTAAATTACGAATATATGATAGATTATTGTTCCCAACCTTGTAGTTGCATATTTAAAAATAGTTGCACAAAATTTTGGGGAATCAGAGAAAGAAGGAGGAATCTTGCTTCAGTAAGCCATAAACAAGTAACAGTAAAGCACAGACAATGGGTATTAGATAATAACATAATATTTTATTTATCACTTCCGAGAAGTGGAAAACTAAATCCACTGTAGTATTGTTCTAGCAAACTATGGAAACTCAAATATCTTTCAGGGGCAAATTCTTGAGAAATAATGCAAAACGGCAAAAAATACAATGACTTTCCTGATTGCTAAAGGGTAAGCAAATTCCTCTAAAAAGACAGAAATACTCGTAAAGTTTCTCTACTAGCTGTCTTATCACCTTTTCGACTGACTATATTTGGAGCCAAATATGAAAGACTGGCCAAACAAGGTGTGTATAGAAAAAAATCTATGATTAGGACTCCTTAAGTTTTAAATGAAAAGAAATAATGATATTGCAATTACCATCTCCATCAGTAAACTAAATATGACCTCATAGCCCTCAACAGCAGTCTCCATCAAAGGAGTGTTTCCAGACTCATAGTCCCTAGCATAAGAAATAAAAGATAACTAGAGAACACTCAAGTAATAAAATGGTATAGAAGAATAAACATCGTGGGGGCAAAAATTTTGAATACACATACATATGAACAGCATCACGTAGCAATCATACACGGTTACAGAAAAAACTGTCAAAGTATAAAAAAAGTAAGAAAAATTACCAGATGAAAGTAAAAGCATGTCATGTGAAAATCAAATGATTGTCTACATTATCAGAATGAGAAAGTATTTTATGTATCTTTCTCTGGCATAGCTACAAATTCTTATCATGTTGAATACAATACATGGTGCATATTTATGGCTCTGATGTTCATCAAACCTGCACCAGAATACGTCAGAATCAATAAATAATTAAGAAACATTTACCCTATCTCCGTGTCTGCATTTTGGTCAAGCAAAATTTTGACAACATTGACATGGCCACAATGCGCTGCAAGAAAAATGCTTGTTCTTCCTTTCCTGTCACGTGCATTTATGTTTGCACCTTGCTATTAAGAAAATGGGTCAAATTATATACATACTAGTTTTCAAACCTAATATAAGCATGATGATCACATGTACACATGTGAATTGGGGATACGTTTATTACAAAAATAAATAATGTACAAAATAAAGAATCGCAAGTTCATGTACCGATATATCATATCCATGATTCGATTTATCTGTAAAACAGTGCTCTATACATAACAGTAGAGCATAGCATATATGTTGAAATAAGGAGAAGACAAATCTACTTCCTTTTCATTCCTGCAAGCCTGTTTTGTGATAGCTCACTCTTCAGGGGATTTTTCTTTACAATACATATATATA
>JANTCA010014444.1:0-48529 GCA_024741275.1 Chironex yamaguchii | reverse complement strand
AGGGAAATGCAACATTCACAGGATCCTCACTGTTCCTGTATGGAGATGGAAGTGCTCTGATGTCATGCGATACCTTGGGGAACACTAATAGACGGCGACAAACGGAAAGAGAGAGAGAGAGAGTACCTCAACAGACACAGTGATTTTCATATGTTTGTCAAGAGTGGAGCATTACCACAATAGCTGCACGAAGTGGGAGCCGACTGGGCTCGAACTGGTAACCCTCAGACTCAAAGCGAACACTCCAACCTCCATGCTATCACGGCACAGAGATCTGGTAAAGGACTTCCAAAGTCCTTGGCATTACTAGACGAAACCCAGCGGTGGGTACAGGGAAATTCATTAATTTTTCTGTGTTTCAGCTTAAGCCTTCATCAGTGTCAGATATATCTAGTATCTCAACAGACACAGTGCTTTTCATATATTTATCGAGAGTGGAGCATTACCACAATTGCTGAAATTTTATATATAAAAAAAATTGATAACGTATAACATCGCACGGTAATCTTAAAGAAAATGCCCTAATCTAGAAATAGGTTTGTAGGGGTTAAAATGTAGCAGATTTTGTCTTCTGCTTACTTCAGCATATATACTATGCTTTACTCTTACGTATAGAGCACTGTTTTACGGATAAATCAATCCACGGATATATTCGTGTGTGTATATATTCACGTAAATATATGATAAAATCACTTTCACCTGCCATCCTCATTGCAACATCATAGAATGTCTTGTCCCATTTATCAATCTTTGTTCTCCTTGCATGAGCAATGGAGTTAAATCCAACAAGTACAGGTGTAAATCCTTCCGTTGCAACGTTAAGGATATGCTCAAGTTGGCCACCAACAAATGGTGCCGACATACCACAACTAATGCCTAAAAGAAGCAATTCAAAAGTTTAGCATAAGACAGTAGCATTAACATCTCAAACGCAGAGTTGTAAGGATCGTTATTGTTACCAATACAATGAATCTTTAAATCGGATCAATTTCTAGAAATCAATTTATTGAGTTCTCATACTTACAACAGTGCCTGCTCTGTCTGTGAATCGATAAAGCTAATGGTGGGTTGGGCTTTGAGGGTGAGACAGGCTCTGTTGTACAGCTGTCACTGAAACACATGTAAAACCTGACTTTCGGTAAGAAAATATTCCAGTTGTAAATACATATTTTTAAGCTGTAATGCGTGATAACTATTCCAGCTTTTTGTTACAACCATCGTCATTTTCTAGTTTAACACCGTTCAGTAATTACCTCATAGATCAAAACGTGAAAACGTAAAATATAAAATGTAAAATCTATCTAGCGGAAAGGAGGTTAGTCTACGTCTGACAAAAGGTTTGTTCACAAAACATTTTATTACAGCCATGGCCCCTCTTCGGCATCATTTCAGGCCCGCGCCTGCTACCAACTCCCATTACCCTATCTTATTCCTCTATAACAATGAAAGTGTGAAGTCATGGAAAATCTATTTTTAAATTTTGATCACGAATTTTTCAAAAACTTAACAAGATTAATTTATTACATTTTATTCCAATGTGACGAAAAATGACTTATGACAACTGGAATATTTCAAGTGTTCCTCTTGAACCTCTGTTGTATTGGCTTCAAGAACAAGACATAAAAATACAGTGCTTTGATAGGTAAAGAACTATCAAATCTGATGATCTCTCTTACCGATGAAAACGCATTTTTCTATTCTTTCAGTGACCTTTTTCAAGGAATTTTGTCCCGCTTCTGGGTCATCCTCAGCTGGCTCATTAGAAACAAGTAGTGCTTTGTCGCCACCAGCAATAATGTACTCCATCTCACACTGAAACAAACGACGCACGTGTTTCAAGTATTTCCTGCACGTTAAGAATCCTAACCTTCCTGACGTTCCACAGCCACTAAGAAGGAGTTTTCTTGACACTGTTTGGTCAGCACCCAACGAAGCAATTGCTTTGCTTAATCTATTAAACTCCAAGGTGACTGGTATTGATCTGAGACCAGAATCAGTACTCAACATTTCAGTGTCCACCTTGTGAAATACATCAACTATTCTTACTGGATCCATAGTGTCGATATTTGTACTCAAAACGTTTGGTTGTTCAGTTGTAGGCTCAAGTCCAAAACTGTAAGTCTCCATCATGTTTTAATACTTTGGCGATTTTTAGTTATCAAATAGGAGAAATCCAAAATTCAAACAAGGCGAACCAATACTTCTGCCTGGAGGAGTCATTCGCGACCCTCCACATAGTTGCAGTTTTGTCCTACTGAGTTATTAAGGACCGGAAGTGCAGTTTGATATGTCATTAGCTTTTGTGTCCAGAACGTAACATCCGCTGACGATTCTCGCTCCACTGCTTAGCTAAATGAAGTAATAAATTCCTAGAATTGCAAACAAAAGCAAATTTATGCAGTTCACACTTGTTTTGTCAGATGTTGTTTGGTATTCATTCACGTAAATAAATCTCTTTTGTCAGACTAGGATTCCCGCAGAAACCACGACAGCAAAAAAAAACTTGGTGTCCTTAATAGAGGAGTCGATTAAAATCAAATTGCTGCCACCTGGCCCTTTTTTGTTATCACTTAATCCAAGCTGGTAATGGGTTTTAAAACCTTGAAAGCTTGAAAATTTTAAGAACTGACAGTTGGAATGGAGAGCGAGATCATCTGCAATATTACGTCGCTCTCTAAGCCAGCTCGGGCCCTGGAGCTTTAACCAACACGGGCCCTTGTGGGTTTCAAAAATGTAAGAGTTAGAAGAAATCAAGCTCAACTTTTTGCAACTACTGAAATCTCGTTGCAAAAGTATAAGCATAGTTAATGAGAATATAAATATAAAAATAAGTAATTATTTCAATTATCTAGCATTTGTAAAACTTTTCGTGGTCCCTTGCAAGGCCCGGACTCCGGGAATTTACCGTTGCTACACTTCCCCCCTCCGTCAACGGTACTGGTAGCAGCTTAGCAGTGGTGAATATAGCTTGGTGCAATTTTAAGCACATCAAATTGCATTCACGACATTCAACATGAATCCAAGGAAGAAATGCATGAAAAATGTGACAATATGGTAAACAATTTTGCAAGACCGGAGTTTACGTCATTTATCAGATAGCAACCATAAGTACAAACCTGCTTCAAGAAAAAAAAGGGGTTAGGTGGGATTAGCAGTTCTCTGAACATTCAAATAAGCTGTACTACAGGTTTTATTTTAACGTGCAGTGATAACCAATTTGTGCAGTGATAAATCATAATTGTGCAGTGATAAATCATAATTGTGCAGTGATAAATCATAATTGTGCAGTGATAAAATCATAATTGTGTAGTGATAACTTTTTAACAAAGCCATTTTAGAAAAATTCCAAGAAAATATTCTGATAGTAAATGCCGTCCTGATGATCATCATTACAAATAACAAACTAATAATAAACAGTAAGTAATGAACAGTTTTTAAACGTCGCTGGACCAGCTTATTTTCATTTTCTTCTTGTTCAATATCTTGGCTTTCGAAAACTTTCGGGAACCAAGACTGCTTGTCAGCTTTGGGGGTATCTCGGCTTTGGCGTTTTCTATCTGTCATGAAGTAGTAAACAGCCGGTCGTGGATCGTATTGCGCCAATACAGGCATATTCAAATTTATGTACAAATTGCTACTGATTGTTTGGCGTTGAAGTCGGTGTCTTGAACTTGTTTTCATGAGACTGTATGCAGAAACTAGCCTCTCACAATCTGCAGAATGGGGCTTGCAAACAAGAATCCTGGCCAACTTTTTTCAGGGCATCATAATCGTACATTGACGTGCACAAAGCTTGCAAGACTGCTTTCGGATTTCCTTTATCCGTGCTGCTCTGTTTTACATCTTCGTATTGGTCGGCTAAGATACAAAGGTCAATATCAGGTGCAACTGCATCATGGACCTCACAAATGCCATCTTTATCTGAAATGAATTTTACAAAGTTGGAAAAACTGGCCTTTGCATTATCATCCAGTGCCAATCTGTTTCTCATGAAATTTTCCAATGGAAGCAAAATTTTCGACCTTATTGCATTGAAATTTCATATTTCAGAAATAAACTGATTAATCCTTCTTTGGCTACGTTCTTTTTGCCAGAGCACTTTCTCGAAGAATGTGCTCTTCTCTTCATCAAAAGCTTTCCTGAACGTTTCTTCTCAACCGCCCAAAATTGGGCCTTCATGTAGCTTTCCAAGCTTTTTTATGAACTTTGTAGTTTCTGGAACTACATCTACTATGGTGATGTTGTCAGCTTGTAGCTTTTTCTGGAATATCTTCAGCAGAAACAACACATCACCAGGAAAGCACATGAGGGTCAAGTTGTCTTTGTTTGATAGGATTTTTCCAAATCCTTTTGCTTGTTCCTTTTCGGATCTTTCAAAATATGAAATCGATACTCTCCATGATTAAAGGATGGCATCAATTAAGGAAGCTGCAAACTCTGACCGTCTAATTTCGAAATATTTTCGTAACCAACGAATATGCAAACTTAGCTCTTTTGCAACTTCTTCAAGCTCGGATGTGCGTGCAGCTGATGCATGAAAATATATTGACATGCCAGAAAGTTTTCGTAACAATACATAAACGTCTCCTACAACTTTACAGACATCTTTGAATGCAAGTGTCGAAGAATGCACAGCACATACTGATTTTAGCATTGGAAATTGCACTCCCTTATTTTCCCTTTCATTGTCTATGAGCTTCCACAAGCCTTTATGTTTCCGACGTTCTTATTTTCTCCATCTGTTGACAAGTGGCTTGCAACTTGCAGCAATTTATCAAAACCGATCGTGTCCGTCAATCCTTTTTTCAGGGCTTCCAAATGATTCTCAGTACCATGTCCTTTTACAAAGCCAAGACCAACATATCACAAGGATTCTTCGCCTTCTTTCTCAATTGTTTTGATGAGCATGAATTCGTTGTCTTTCTGTGTTCTGTCCATGGAAGCATCGCAATGAAGGAAATCAGCCAAGCAATTGCCAATATCATTCTGAAATTTTGGATATCAGCTTTGACTATGGCGTCAAGAAGCTCCTGGTGACCTTCGGGAGTGACATACTGTAGATCGAAGGTTGATGCAGCATAAGGTTGAAATTGTGCATTGATGTCAAATTGCTGGGCAATCTCGGATGTCACGATCCTTGATGGCCAGGAAAATGCAGAGCCAGTTAACAATTTAGCGTTACTATATGCATGTGTTATCAACTTTCCAACTTTATCAGCAAATTCATTATTTTGGGCCTTAGAGATCTTAAACAATGGCACCGTCTCCACTTTCTCTTTACCTGAAAGTCCTTTGATTCTCTCCACCTTGGATGCTTCTCTATGAGCATCACTCTCAACATGAGAAATGTCTGTTTCGGATCATGCTTCTACTCCAGTCACTGTGCAAAATGGTGGAATCCGTTCTAAGTAACAGAATTTCTTAATTATGTCTGGGAACTTAACACAAACTTCACATCAGATTCTCTTCTGGTCGCCTTTCTTTCTTGGCACAGCCACTATGGTGGTACGTCTACTAGACATAGTTTCTATACGTTTGCTACATGAGGATCTTTTGGTTTCAGTAACTGCTTGAGAAGTTTCTGATTCCACTGTTTGGTTTGGATCACTTGCCATATTTTCGTGCTGAATCGACTGATTACTTCCTTCACTATTCTCTCCTTCTCGTGTCACGATATCTGTACTACTTCCAATGGGAACGGTGAATAAATTGATCTGTGTTTGTTTTTCGACATTTTAAAAAGTAGGCTACAACCAAATATCAAACAGCCGAGATCTGAACAAAGTATATAAAACTCAACTATCTTGACCTGTTATTAAAGCAATTTTACAATTACAGGGAAATGACACCTGGTCAACAGGAAAGAAACGACACCTCCTCTTCTAATGATGAGTTTACATTACAAAGCATTAACACTAAAACCAAACAATTTAGTGCTAAGTAACCATATGATTCACTGTGTGTGAGTTCCTGTTCCTTAGAAGTCGAAATAAGTGGATTATAATATTGTGGTAGTAGAAGGGGCGTGGTGATGAAAAATTTAGAAAGACAACGCCCATATTATCAAAATTTGCCAAAATATGTGCAGTGATAGAAAAATCCTTAAAATAAATCCTGCAGTGTACTGATAACCTTTATGCAACTGGGCTTTCCCCATTAGGCTTTCCTCGGTAGATTTATAGTGTAGCAGTGAAAACGACATGAACGTCTAGCCTCCATCTCGTCTTCTTTCAACTTACCCAAGGCACAAGATTTCTTTTACTCAAATCACATGTTCAATTTACATGCATATTACGAAATTCAAAGTGTGATAGCATCAGTGCCAACGTGCACAAAAGGATGCTAAAATTTTATAAAGATATCTTTGCCAAAAAAATGAATATTATCGAGAATGTTGGAATTGATCTCGATTATCACCAAAAAAGAATCAGCTCAAGCCAGTCAGAATATCAACATCCTGTAAAACGTTATGTGTACATTCTAACATTCATAACCTTTTTAGCTAACAACCGGACAAAAAAACAGACACACAAAATGAACAGATAGGCAATGGCAAAAGCATAACATCCTTGGCGTAGGTAAGTAAGGCAACGTTAGAAACGATTAGGGTATGGTGTTGAATTGTGACAAAAAGAAAACCTTCTAGGTGTTTTCTTAAAATCCTATCTCACGACGTTGCACAATGGAAAACTGCAGACGGTTTTGAACCATTGTATTAATTATAGGAAAGGGTGAACTTGCATGGGTTGCTGGAGATGTGATTAATTTACTGCATTAAGTAATGCATATTTCAATGGGAAATCTGATGAAACAAGAGAAACTCAACTGATTAGTTAGAAGAAAAGCAAATAAATAAATCAAAATGAATTCGTGGGTTTTTATTTGTTTACAATCAAGTCAAGAAGCCGTTAAACCTTTCAAGTCAGGCATTGTTTCACTTAAACGTTTAATCATTAAAAGCCCGAAGGTGATTTGTTTTAAGTTGATTATAGATCTGATTAGATTTCATCTTTCTACAAACATATTTCCTGAAGGTATTATAATGAAGATCCCCATTGAGACAAAGGACTGCATATCCAGTTCATGGTGATTAGATGGCAACATATGAGCTCCGTTAATCCCCTTGTCGCCATGCAATTTTTCTTGGTTTCCATAAAAAATATGATTTTGGAAAATGTTCGTCTTATTCACTGTGTTCGGAATATCAAAAACGTGATATTATGTAGAAACAATAGAGTCCCCACAGCCCCACTCAATGGCTGTAATTTCGATTTTGGTTATTCCTCCTTACGTTTTGTGCATTGTATCTAGGCATTTATGTAGAATGAAAATGTAGGCTATCCGTGCGCGGTTCGATGCAAACGATTAACACGTCTTATGTATTGATTCAAAGTTAAATTAGTTTAAGCATCTTCAAAGCATTTTTAGATACTAGAAGTGACTACAAAGTATTCCGAGCATAGCCAGCCAATAACTGTATGTTTATTTTATTAAGTTAAAAAATACTTGACAGACGATTAATCTGAAGTTGCCATGATGGTCTCTTTTGTTGTATCTAGGTAATCTGAATTCCAAATCATGCGTAGCAAAAGAATCAATGTAGCTTGCAACTTTAGTTTATTTTGTAGTATGTGGAATTTTAATATGTCAAAGAGAACTGAACTGAGCTGAAGCTTCAAAGAAGAATACTATTAAAACCAAGTCTGCTTTGAACAACCATGATAAGGCTTTAGCAATAAGATTACTACAATTTCATGGACTCTTTAAAAGTAGATTTGTATGCGGTTATTTAATGTAGACTCTCTTGGAGTACTATTAAAGAGAAAGCTGTCATTCACCGGATACTCGCCAGACAGTTCTGATTAACCCATTGCTGTGTTTTCTTTCTGCCCTTCTCACTCTTACTAATTTCTTTTTCATTTAAATAAGATCACGGTAAGCACTCGTCATGTTTTTAAAGCCAAAGTATTCTCTGCTATGAATTGGAAGAATCAGGAGATATACAGAATTGACATCGCAGAATTGAGACACAACAAGTTTAACCTCTGATAATCATGCTTGCCAATGCTTTTTGTATGGAACTTAAAACAAACTATCAGAAGTATTAAAATAACTTAATGAGTTATGTAGATTGATTATGGCTTCCAAATTGTGGCATAATTGAAACCCTAATGGCCGATGAAAATGCATTCTTATTCAATACTTTATCGAAACTCAGTCAATTTAAAAACTAATTCCTACATTTATTTAAGTCAAATATTTGTTCAATGCAATCTGAAAATATTGATTCAATCCTATCTTGACATATTTCTTCCATCCTATATTAAACTATTCGTTCAATCATATATTGAAGTATTTTTCAATTCGACTTGAAAATATTCATTCATGGTCAGTTAATTTGGTGACGAGCCTAGGGCCTGAGACTGAGCACATCATTTGAGTACGAGGCTGCATTACGGCCCATTTAAGCCGCGCTTTTGACTCAAATGTTGCAATAAACGCTTTGGTGATGCGATTTCTTTGTTGTGTCTCCAGAAATATGGCTGCAGGAGAGACATTTGGGGATGGCTTACTAAGAAATTTATCACGACTTTTAGGAAAAAGTAGACGAAATCAATTCACAAATTTATTGCCATAACTCTAAAGAATACAACACCAGTGGTTTACTTACCATTGATTTAATCGATCAATTAATACATATCATTCGCAAGGCAACCTTCTCGAATTATCCCCTGCCTGACAACATTAAAACGTTGAACTAACGGCAGTAGGTTTAGAAGCGGTAAAGTGGCATCTTTGTAGTAACTGTACTGATAGTATAACTTGCTTATAGAGGTCCTTCAGCTGGAAAGCACAAAAGGACGCCGATAGAAAATTTTTTCAGATTGGATTGAACAAATATTTCAATATAGCATTGAATTTGAATGAATATTTTCAGGACAAGTATTGAATATATATTTTCGGATTGTTTTGAACAGATATTTAGCATAAATCAATAAATTGACTGAATTTCGATAAAGTATTGAATGAGAATGCCTTTTTTTAGTCGTTGAATGGACATTTTAGAGTTTGAATTATGCTACGCTTTGGCAGCCATAGTTGAACTACTCGTATTCTACAATCGGTGGCAAGTTATCTCAACAAATAGTTAACACTTAAGAAAAACTATAATTCATGTTCAAATCGAGTTTTGCTCTTGCATTGAGGAGTATAAAAAGTATAAAGACTCTAGTGGTATTTATCGTTCGTATTATGCGTTGAGCTTGATACAGGATTGGACTGTCGACAAGTGTTTACTGCAAACCACTATGAGCACATTGTGTGTGGCCGTTATTATTTATCATAAACCATTATGTTCAAGGTATAACTTTTGTCCGTGACTATTTCACTGTTGAAAGCTCAGTATCATCGACGCAGTGGACAGGATTGTACGATATGGTTATGAAGCTATCATATGATAAGGATTTTGCTACGCGACAATGTGCTTTGGAGCCAAACATTGCAATTTTTTGCCAAAAACTGTAAATCTGATATTGAAGACGAGGATTCAAAATCAGTCATTGCATTTGAGAAGGGAGGAGAATTATACGAGTTCGACATTATGCCATTCGGTTTATGCAATGCATCCTTCAACCTTCCAGTGCCCTATGAAAATTGTACTTCTTGCTGCTTTATCTACTGTGCGGTATATCAACGATTTTGACTTTGCTTTCGGTGGTTGTGAGCACCACTTGTTTTATTTTAAATCAGTGTTTCATAGATTGCAGGAAGATAACTTGCATCTAGAACCAAAAACATGTCTGTTTGGTGCCAATTCGGTTAAATATCTTGGTCACAATACATCTAAAAATGGTTTTTCTTCTGTTGTGCACGAAATTAAAATCTTGAAAAATATGAAATCACCAAGAACAAGCAAGAAAGCTGACAACATTTGTGGTTTTATCAATTATTTGTCACGCTATATAACTCATTTTTGAAGCCAAATTGTCCAGCAGAAATCTCGAAAGCGGCTTTTATTTACTCAAACAAACGTTACATCGTATTTGAAAAGGCTAGAACTTTCGCTAAACAACACTTCCCGATTTCACAAAACCATTTGAAATTGTATCCATACAAGCGACCTAGCAATAGGAGCAGACTTGAAACAAGAAAACGGAGTGCTTAGTTATTTTAGTTCGACTTTGAGTAGATCTGAATGCTTTTATTTCTATTGTTTCACTTATCCTGTCTGCCAACATACACTAAAGTTTTCTACAAGAGAGGTTAAAATATGGCGAAGTCGGTATGAGTTTGTCGGCAGCATGATTTAGTCATCAAACTAAGATGTCTCAGGCTTGAAATGTTTTAAATTTATAGCAGCAGCGTCCATCAACTGCTGTCAGCCCATATACTCATGATCTGTTGCCACCAAGTCAAGAAGGATAAATACAAGTTGCAGTCACACTATCTAGTACCATTCGAGCAAATTGCCACCCTCAGTACTTTACATGCATTTGTAGGAAAATTTTTCCTTTATAACAGGAAGAAAAATTGAAACAATTGAAGTAAGATCATTGAGCACCTCACGGAGGTGCTCAACTTGGCCAAGTGATATGTTCACAGAATTCAAGTTTCAAAAAAATGGCCATCTGCACGGGTATAGATGCATTTGACAATTGACTTAATTCCCAAAAGAATATGAAAAGGTCTATTGTTTGTTCTCGTGTAGATGGCCCATTATCACCAAACTATCCAGAGTATTTTGACACAGTAGTGTTAACGCCACTCTTCGAATACGTGCTCACCCTTCCCAAGAAGAAAGTGGAATTTACCGAGTGTAATATTAACAAAACGAATATGAAAAGCGAGTGCAAGGTTTTTACGTCAGTCATTATCTGCTAAGGCAAGAACAAGGAAGTCAAAGACATTGGGATCATATACAGGTTTTGCTGGACAATTAAAGTAGCTGCTCCAGTATTTTCTATGGTGTACAGAATGGCACCCACATTTGGTCATGCCATAGCAAGAGATGAATGTCTTTTCTCGTCCATGATATACATTGATGCCCAAAGAACAAGTGCGACATAGCACACCATGTCGAAAGTGTGCTCCGAATCGCCGTTTTCTTGGAAAACAATCTAACTTTTAAGATATCTTTTGGTCAAGTGGCTATGGAAACCTCGCAGTTTGTTTTTCTGACATTAATTTTCATTCTTTTCTTAACTCACAGCTTCTTTGTATGTATGATTAATTCCAAATGAACTCCTCATTTGCTGTTACAGTAAGTGCCAAAATTTTTGACGTGACAAAGACTTGCCCAAAAATTTATTTTTACGAAATTTGGTGTTGTCGGAAACTTAGTCACGACGAAAATTTTTCATTGACCGCGCATGCGCCATGAGAAATAACTGATGTCATAAGTTTGCAATGCTATGGACACGAGTCTAGAAGTATATCTCCAAAATTTTCAAAAATGATTGTTTCTAAGCTAATATCATTCCAAATGGATAACATTCTTATTCTCATCGTCTATCAAAAAGCCTCCTTCGCTTTCTTCTTTTCCTCTTTCTGTTTTGTGTAACTCAAAATCCTTATCAATGCCTTCGAGAAATGACTCATCGTAATTTCCTCTTATCGTTGAATCCAACTTTTGCAGAATCGCCTGTTTTGTTGAAATGTCTTGCAGGTAACGATCAAAGCTACTTCCAGACCATCTTTTGAAATAGAAGGTCCATATTTTTCATCCGCCATTTTCCCACCAACTTCACCTCCACGCTTCAAAAAATAGTAAATTGGCCTTGATATCTCACAAGGGACATGACCAACTGTTTGTGGCACAAGCTTGTCATAGAACCTTACTTTCCGAGCAATATCACATGGATCTAATATCAAAGCTTCTTTGTATTCCTCCTTCATTGCAAAAACTTTCTGCCTTTTGAAAGGCTTCTTCTAAGTTGTCTTTCCATACATATGCCGCCCTGTCCTGCAATTTTGAGCACTATGATACTTTCCATGATAAATAGCATATTTGATTATCGAAAACAACTGATGGAGCATGTGATCCTGGTTTAACTGACTGAGAACGCGAAGAAGTTGTAAAACAGCTCAAGCCCAGCATTGAACAAAAAGGAAGGAATTATAAAAAGTACTGCATGTGATCACCTCAGCCGCTGTCAATGGCACCAAGGCAGCAGTTGTAAAGTTTGCTCCATAATTTACCAACATTAAAAGGCAAACTGTACGTAATTTCAAAAAAGCATATTCAGAATACAAGAAAAGGAATAATGGTAGTGAAGTTACAGCAACTCGCAAATGATCGTTCATTGCTTTGTGAGAATGGGGGCTATATCTCATTAAATGCAGATTGGGTACGTCAAATTCTCGATGGAATGGATGTCATTGTTCGTAAAATTTCTTGCTGGATGGCAACTGCAAGTCGTTGATTTATGACGTTTTTAAAGGTGACAAGACAAAATGGTACCAAGATCACATCGAGAGTAAGGGATGCACAAGGGTTTACGTTCTGGCAATGACGTTCAAGTCCCTCTAAAGCTGTCAGTGATAAAAGTTAATCACTCTTTGATGGAAACGAAATATTTAGTTCTCCTCGTAAAGTCCAACCTGCAACCTCGAAGTAGCACTACTGTGCAGGTGGAGGGGATTGGAGAGATTCAATGTGGCAAAGTCTGAAGAACTGCAGATTGCCTTGGTTATTCATCGATATTTTGGAAGATCTGTACACGGATGCCACCTCCTGTGTGAAAGCCGGTGATCTGTCCCCTCCCTTCACGATTCAAATTGGCATAAGCCAGGGATGCATTATATCGCCTGTGCTGCTCAACTTTGTGTTGGATTGGGTGCTTTGTCAGGTCGTCAGCGAACCCAGTATCAAAGGCGTTTTGGTCGGCTCAGACTGCTCTGCTCTAGATCTAGACTATGCTGATGACATTGCACTGTTGCAAGACAACGAAATCTCTATGCAAAAACTGCTTTGTTGTATGGAACGCATAGCTGAAAGTGTTGGACTAAAAATCAAGCCCTTGAAAACGAAGGCCATGGCAATCCACGCACTGGACCCACAGTTACAAGTTTATGGCAAAAATATTGAGGTTGTGGACTCATTTTGTTATCTTGGCTCCACAATATCCTCATGCAGAATTGCACCACATGAGGACATCGAGTGCAGGGTTGGAGAAGCTAGTACAACTTTCAAGCATCTCTTGCCTCGACTCGGGCATCATACAGATGTCACTCTGATGACAAAAATGGAGATTTTTAATGCCTCTGTTCTGCTAGTCCTCCTGGAGTACGCTGAAGGTCAATGTCGATCGTCTTGAGGTGTTCCATACGAGCTGCCTATGGAAAATTCTCGGGGTCAGCCTTAAGGATAAACTAACCAATGCCTGTGTCTGTAAGCTCTGCTGTTCGCAACCAAGTATCAACACCATGATAAAACAGGCAAGACTCCCGTGGCTCGGCCACATTGCTCATATGCCACCGAACGGCCTCTGTTCCCAAATATGGTGCATGCCTTGACCTGATGAATGGGCATGCACGAATACAGCCCCATGAAAAACCTGACTGGCCACTATCTACAAGGACCTCAAAGAACTCAAAAAAGACTACTACGTGGCAGACTAGAGAGACTCAAACACTAATAAAATTAATGATTTTTCCCTTACCCACTGCTGGGTTTCATCTCGTAATACCTTCACCAAAACTTTATGCCATGATGGCACCGACGTTTGAGTGTTGGCTTTTGAGTCTGAGGGTTACCAGTTCGAGCCCAGTCAGCTCCCACTTAAAGCAGCTAGTGTGGTAATCCTCCACTCTTAACAAATACATATATATATATGAAAAATGCAGACAGTATCATAGAAGGAATCATGTCAAAGTATTGAAAGGGCAATAAGAGACCTCCTTGGCCACTTGTATAAGGATCTGAGAACATCCAATGTTTTACTGCACCAAAACTGCCATTCATGACATGAAAATGTGGTAAAACAACAACTTAAATGAAAGAACAAACAAAATGACATTGTAAGCTGTTTCATAATGTTAATCTTTTAAACTTTGCTTCGTCAAATTGCAATATCAAATCTTAAATGTGGAGCATGAAATGAAAGTTGGCTGTCTTTATTTGAATTATATTGACTGACAAATTATAAAAGAAGCTTATTGGGGATAGAATCTTCCACGAAAAAACAGTTATAACTTTGAAATGAGGAAAACCAAACCTAACCCAAATTCATACAGGACTTTTAATGAAATGAACGCAAAAGCAATTCTTGACATCCCTAAAAATTTGCAAAGCTGTCTTCACCGTATGTGTTTTTGTTTGAAAAAATTGTTAACATCAATAGGACTGTTTGACAGCCTGTACCGCTCACAGAGAAAACTTGGGTTACTTCTTTCCTTTATTATGCAACATTCTTTTAAATTGCTATCAGCAATTGCTGCCATATGTTTAGATGCAATTATTATTCATAATAACTGTCGTACTTTAACACTGTCATCCACAAAATACAGGCAGGATTAATAAGGTTCCTCAATGGCAAGGAGAGAATATACAAGAGCTAGATGGTGAACTCCAACAACTATGCTGTGATATACAAATTCCAGTAGCATATCCTCTAAAACGAAATCTCTGTACAGCTTCAGATGTTCCTGTAAGGCTATATTCCATCAAAACTTGAATACATTCATCTTAAACCAAAGCAAGAAATTCGTGGAAAGCAACTGCTTAAACAGGTTTGAGAAATCCTTCTAGAAGCCACTAGAACTTTCTATAACACTACAGAAAGCTATAGAACACAGTAGCACATTGTAAAAGCTTTTAGAACCAAATAGAATAAAACAGAGCTTTCTACAAGCTTCATTTAAAGATTGCATCAGCCTTGTCCCTGCAGCACAGGTAAAGTTTCTAGAAGGTTCTAGAAGTTCATAACGATAACAGTGATGAGGTATTTGATTCTGTAAAGTATAAGTTAAATGAGTACTATTGCAAACTAAAAATAAATTTGTGATTCATAAGTAGCTGACCATTTGTTAATATTATCTTACCTTCCAGCAGATTTTGCAACTGGGTGTGCACTCACAGGCATAAAATACTCTTAATGAGCCATGACACTTGGAACCTTCAAGGACAAGGAAAAAGCTTTTCAATATCCTGAAGCATGTCTCCCTTTACACAGGGGTCTCCAACCACCAGGAGACAGACCAGCACCAGGCCGTAGAGAAATTCCTACCAGGCCATAGAGAAATTCCTACCAGGCCATGGGATGGCAGCATTTTTTTCACTTATTTTTGATATTGATTCCATTTTGTTTTGAAATCTGGCAAGAATTTTTAAATATTTTGAAGTGTTGTTGGTGACTGGTGTTTACATTTTGATGAATTTTAGTGTTTCTGGTTTTTCTTCAACTAGTTCAAATATAATGACTTAGAGACCCAACGTTTAAGTTTTAATTTGTAAATCTGCCACTTATGCATGCACCAGTCCTAAGAAAGTTCTTAAACTTTGAAACCGGTCCTTGGCACACAAAAGGTTAGGGACCACTGCCTTTACAGAAACTGCAAAGGCCATTGCCATCTTTGCTTTATTAAGAGGAAGTGGCTATTGCAAAGGCAAACAAAGAGACTATTAATGTACTTAGGTTATCTCTAAGTGCCATCATGGGAATGAGGTTCTTGTTAGTAACAGTGCAAAGCCTTACTGAGACTATGTATGTATAACCAATGTATAATTAATGAAATCCCATTCATCTGAAGATCATCCATCATGGCATGAAACTCCAAGTAATGAGTTAGTTTGTTGTCAACTAGTGTTTTCTCAAACAATTATTGAAAACATTAAAAAGTGTTTAGTTGTTGAAGTCCGTAAAATAAGTTTTTAATATACATAAATGCCCATGGTTTGATTGATCCATAACACAGTGCTATATACACAACAGTAGAGCATAGTGTATATGATGAAGTAACGAAAAGGCAGATCAATTATATTTATAACAATGCAGCCTTTATGCAGAGATTCAAGATTACAGCTTTATATAGCTCAAAACTTAGCCCATTTGTTTTTTACCCATAACCTTAGCTCTCTTTACTCCAAATGTCATACTATGTTGTCTTTACTTTGTTGCTGTTTATCTTTTACCTAACACTCTGGGTCAAGGGTCTTTGGTTCCAGTTGCCACAAAAGAATTTGTTGACTTTATCAGAACCATCTGTTGGATTGCAACTTGCCTTTGCTTGTCATTGTGTCAAAAATACAATAAATTTGCATAAGAACAAAGCTGATTTTGGTATCTGCCAGCCCACTGCTCCAACCCTTACTGTAGGTTGGGCAACGAAGGCTTAGACATAACCAAAGACTAGATAAGGTTTGTGAATTTGAGAAAGGTTGTGGGTGACTCTTGGCCTTCTTAGTTTGCATCTAAGATTCCATGAATTTCTACGTCATGTTTCTCCTATATATTAAGGGTTTATTGCAATCATAGAGAATGCAAGAGGGAACAGTATCACTAATAGCCGTGCAACAAATCATTTGTATAATTATGGTACAGAACAAAAATTTCATTTTATCTAAAAATAATTTTTTACAGAGTAAAATTCCTTTGTCCTGTTACTTCCTATGTAAGCTCTAAACTAATGTCGTTTTAGAAGTATTTGGCATAAATGAATATCAGAAAGTCGTGATATAACAAGTACACCGGGATCGCGATGAGATTACTGTTACAAATATCTACCAATAAATTGAAGTTGATAGACAATAACTCTACCAAAAAAGTCAGTACTGGACTCAAACACTATTTTCATTGAGTTTAATTTAACATTGTTTTCGATTTTGAAACACTGCAAATTGTTTACGTCCTCAGGGAAGAACTCAAAAAATCGCTTATCACTTTCCAGATCGTCAGATTCTAGCCAGCAGGTTTTCCCTGAAAAACCACCCTGAAACTGGATTCTCAGCTCCTTAATTTGGGCAGGTTTGCTAAATTCTACTTGTATAAACTGTGGTGAGCCCTGATCGGAATTCCAGCATGTGTCTTCTCTTCCGTCGAATAAATAACGTTTGCCATATTCTTTTGCATCACGATTTAGAACAGAACTAACTTTGCTTTTCACAACTGATTCGATAAGATTAACTAGTTCTCCTTCCTCCATGTTTAATGTGCACACAAGTAGTGTTAATTTTACCTTTTATTGACAGAGCTAGATTACAGGCATATCCTAACTTAACCACAACAAATACAAGGAAAATCACTATCAAGCACTCCATGGAGGAGAGACTAGACTAAAAGAACATCTAATAATGTGTCCTACAGGGAACCAAGACATCAACTTCTTTCAATTTAAGCAAATACAATAAATCATTGAGTTAGTATCCCGGCTGCTCATATATCTTGATATATTTGGATGGGGGCTTACCAACATGTTAGAAGTGGAGGCCTTTTCCGGTAGAATCGAATATTCTTTGATCCAAATAAATGTGTGGTAAATCACACCTTTAATTATTATCACTTCTTCATGGCTATCGCCTGTTGCAAGATAATCTTTGTAACGAAGTTACATAACTTCCTTGACTCTCCACGGTGGCCACCTGTTTTACGTGATCAGGGGACATTCATTCCGGTCAAATAATATTTTTGACAGAATTTATCAGTCCATGGTTTAAATCATTCCCGACATTAGAACAGAGAGTAGATCATGACAACATTGCTATATTTAGTGTTAACGACTACCAGCATTTTTTTCACTGGAAACCAATTGTTTGTGACTTCCAAACTGACTTGCGCAGCGGCACAGTTTCAATCCCTTTGCTAAGTATGTATATAATTGTGCTATCTTTAACACTGTAGTCCACAAAATACGTAAAGGGTAAACAGAGTTTATTAATGGCGAGTAGAGAGTATAGGTGAGCTAGATGGAGAACTTCAACAAGTAGGCTGTGATATAAAAATTCCATTAGTGTATCCTCTAACAAAGAAATCTTTTTACAGCTTGAGATGTTTCTCTGAGCCTATAATCCATCAGATTACATGCATCTCAAAGTAATCAAATTCCTGGAAAGCAACTGTTTATATAGGCTTGAGAAGTCTACCTTGAAGACAGTAGAACTTTCCAGAACAGTATAGAATGCTACAGAACACAATATAACATTCTAGAAACTTTTAGAACAAAACAGAATCAAATGGAACTTTCTAAAAGCTTCATGTCAATATTGCATCAGTGTTAATCCTGCAGTACAGGGAAGGTTTCTGGAGGATTCTAAATATACATTTGTTACTTTCCAGAAGGTTCTATACATACATTTTCAAGAAGGTTCTTTACGTTCATTTTCGTGAAGGTTCTAGACGTCCATATCAATAATTCTCCATATATTTTACAGGGAATGTAAGTTCTAGCAACGCGCATAGTATATTTGTGACTTAACATCGCCGCTTAAGCGTTTTCTACTACAAATGGTAACATTCTGTTGTGTTTAAATATCTTTTCATGCTACAGGTGTTTCACTGCTAAAGCCAAACTACTTACCACTTACTTTCTCGATTGCCCCCCCCCCGCCCCACACCACCCCTTTAGTAAGTCCCTTTCTCGAATAAAAAAAACTACTTACAAATGCGGCCGTATCAACAGTACTTCTCAGGATTTTAAGAAGCAAAAAGAATAAAAACATAACAATTATTAACGATGCAATAAAATGCATTCATAGTTTTGTTTACATCTGCGAGTCAGAATCAGTGGCGGCCTGGCTTTTTCCGTCACGGGGGACGGCAGGAAGCTAGAAACTCGTCCTAAAATACAGTTGTCAAAATTATGTGGAGATTGGCACCATGGCAAATTCTTCACGAATTTGACAATTAAAATTGTTGAGGATAGAAAAACTAATTCCCACATAAGCACAATTAAAACAAGACATTAGAAGGAAAATAGAAAGAAATTGACTTATGATTTGTGGCTACATTAGTTTACACGATAAGAGATATGATCTACGAATAAGACTAATGATACTTTTAAGGCTAAGTCTGTCTCTCCTGTGCAACATGCCATTAAAAATGAGGTAGTTGCTGTAAAAATACATCAAAAGACAACAATATACAACAAGATAGGCCTTAAGTTTAGCTTCGTATTAAAATCCAGCTATTTTAGACAGGCTAGGGACAGAAAATTATTTTTTCGATGTTCATTCAGAGCAGTGATAATAACCGTTCTTGGATCATGCTTCATCTTATCCGTATTTTGGTTTTGTGTCATCTTCCATGCTAAAAATGGCCATTCTGGGTAGTGGAGCTAACAGGGACCGTTACAGCAATGAAATAGACCTCATACACAGTTGAGTATACGTCTATCTTGGACTGTGTTATGACCCAGGGGTTATAACCGTTTGAGTTGCATTGAAATGAAAGTTAGATTGTAGTTTTTCTGAGAAACAAATCGTATGCCCAGGGCGGGGGCTGAAATCGTGTGCTTCTGGTCAGGGCATTTTTTAACGATATTTCACTGGTGGAGCATTTGAGAAAAGGGCACTTTAGGTAATTGCAGAATCCACAGTTAACAGGCTGTCAACAGTACTCTTAAAATATTAGAACAATGAGACTGACTACTTGTTTATAACTAAAAGTGTCCATCTGTTCTGAAAAATGTTTTAACAAATTGACGTCTGCTATAAATGTCAAAGGCATTTTACGGAGGAAATGACTGGTTTACAAACACATGCAGTGAATTTGTGTTCACAAGCTGCTTGATTTCCTCCAACATTTCTTCTTCCTCTGTATGCAGAAGTCTTTCTAAAAATTCTGATGCAGCTTGAACCACTTCAGTGCGAATTGCAAGGGGATTTCTTCTGTTTGTTGTGACAAGGCTGTTATGACAAACTCTTCGTGTTTTAGTAAGATGCTCTTTGTCATTCTCCAAACATGATTCTCGCTTCCATGGATATGGCAAAACTTTCATGAGTTAAAGTCTTCTCAATGCTCCATCACGGCATGTAAGGATGCCAGTGATGAGAAGACTATCTCGCTGAAAATTTTTCTCAATGCATTAGAAGATTTCAAGGATGTCGCCCATAGGAGATGTAAGTCAAATGTGCTTTTCATCCCAAGTCTTCAAAAAATCACTTACCTCTGCCTTCTCACTATGGTCCCCGTTTACTTTCAAATCAGTCCATACTTCCTTACATGCAGTCATATTAGCGAGTACGGCATCAATGACTTGGACAAAGTGCTCTGCAAATCTCATTTCATGAGATCTGGGAAACTGTTTTAAATCTTGCTTTGCTTGTTTTAGCATTTTTGTTTCCACTGTTGACGTCCAAAAGTAAGACACCACTCCAGTGAGCGACGTTTCCATAGTTTCACCTCTGGCACTCTTTGAATAATAGACTCAATTGCAAGGTCAGACTGATGGGCGCTAATTCAGAATGTGAGAATATTTCTGTTGCATTGATCTCTTAGAAGTTTCCAGAATCCTGAATTGCACCCGGTGTTTACAGCCTCTCCATCTGTGGTTATACTCATTAAGTTCTTCTCATCTCCCTCGCACACATGCAAAGATTCGTTAACTGCCTACAATAAACTAAAAGAGCCTCTTTCTTCAGGAGACTGCATGATCACCAACTTTGTGAAGTATTCACCTGTTGGTTTAACAATACGACAGCTTACAAACTTGTGGTCCCGCATGTGCTTGCTCATGCTCCCATCAATCTGTATACTGAAAGCAACACACTGGTCGTACAATTCCTTCGCTTTCTTTAACTCAACTGCATAAATTGATGACAACATTTCTCGGTAGCAGAACGGATCTTTGTAATGTAAGTCTGCATTAGCTGGAACAAAGTCTGTCAGGACTGTGTCCCTCATCAGTGATGAGAACAACGATTCTTTCTGCAGCAATTTGTGCAAGAGATTGAGCTGGACAGGAATGAGCAGAAATTGTCTCATTAAGACAATCGTTCTGCACATTGTAAGCCATCTTTATGAAAAAGCATACCAAAGTGGGTTTCTGTTTCATTAACCACCTCAACCATGGATGCTAGAAATTTTTTCTTCCCAGGCAGATTCCAGTTGTTGTTTTTGGATTTTTTCTGCTTTATGTACTGAAGATTGTAGGTGGTCCACAATTAGCTTGAGTCTTTTCTCCCCATTTGCTCTGACTCCCTGTGCAATAGCAACTGACTCATTCTTAGAAAACTCTTTCACTTCATCTTCATACTCATACTCGTTGCATACTCTGCAACTTACATGGACAGGCTTTCTTCCGTTTTTTATGGCTTCAAATTTCTGTAATGCCGACAATTGTTCAATAATTCCTGTCAAACGTAGCTTAATGCCATGATAATAATGACTTGAAAATGTACTTGTGGAATTATCAATTTTCGGCTATTTATCATTTTTATCAAGAACAAGAAACTCTTTTATACTTTGCAGGGAAGTGTCTCCTTGTGGTTTTCTTTGAACATTTCTGGAACTACAGTTATAATACAACTTATATCATTGAGATGCCGTGGGCAGAAAAAGGAGGGCTAAGATTGACTTTAGGCCCAATGGGTAGGCCTTCGCTTGATTCTTCATCTAGGTGTGTCTCACTAGTGTTAAAAAAAGATGTTATTTTGCTGCACTTGTTTGCACTACTCTTTGCTTCATCCTATTTCCTTTTCTCGTTCCTTTCAGCCCTTGACATCTAATTCCTCGCAGCAGTTGCTAATGAAAAATAAAATCTCACTATAATGACTTGTGAGGAAGGAAGCGAAATTCCCAATGAATTTGAAATGTGAGTTCTCCAAAGCTCCGACCTTGTGAATGAAAGGGGGAATCACCTTTAGAAGCAGCAGTTCCAGTTAAACCCCCTTCAATCCACAATCTTCAATCCACAAATATTACAAATGGTGCAGAAAAATATAAAAAGTTCACTGAATGAGAAGGTCATTTAGCTGGTGGGGCAAAATTATTCCACTGGTTGGGCAATGGAAGATGCTAGTGGAGAATTTCCCCACCACTTTATGTGCTAAAAATGCCCTGCTTCTACTTACCGGGTTGAAGCTCTGACAACTGAGCTACCGGGACGTAGCTTCTCAAGCCTGGTTCACACAAGTGAGATTATGTTACTCTGACTGTCTCTTCAGTGAACCTTTTGGTTATCTCACTGGTGTGAGTGCGGGAAAACTTTGGCACTCTGGCAATTTTGGTGAGATAATCAGTAAGAATATTATCAAAATGTTTTGATATTGTTTTCACTGCTATTCTCACTGAACAAAGGAAACCGCTAGTCTACTTGACGCCAACACATTTTGTGACATCTAAAATACTGCAGTTAGCACTGAATCATTCTAAACAATGGAATGTCCTCCCATCACAACGTTTTAAAGACATGGCGACGTTATATCCACCTATGAATGTCCAAGAGGAATCTACTTTAAAATCTAGATAGAAAAACGCGAAACAGCAGTGATGGGGAAAAGTGTGACACTGAGAACGACAAAAGCTTTAGCAGAAGTACAAAAGTACCCCCTATTTGTACCATAAGTCAGATATGGGATCAAAGAGATGATCCCTCTTTCAAATGTCTAAAATATCTAAAATCTAAAGCTGATGGTAGCTGAAATGACTTTTCTTATCCAAGAGGCGTATTTCTCGAGTAAAACTTGATGCATTAGTCAAGAATGGGTCAACAGTGAACTGCTATACCACAGGCACACGAGAAATATGACACAGCAATTTCCGATGCAAAAAAAGCATTTGTAATGTCAGAAGAACTACAAAGATTAAGAATATTATGTAAACAAGATGTTCTGGATTATGGATGCTATAGGAGAGTGAGTTTTTACCACAGAAGCAATTGGAAACGTTTTCCTTGACGCCGGTGTACGTATCACCAAACTGGTCCCCAAGAGACCACACAATTTCTTAGCCCAATATGTATCTTTTCAAAGCATATCAATCAATTATGGCTGTGTAAGCCTGAGTAGTAACTCAAGTGCGGGAACTGGCTCTGCTTTTGAATTCCTTGTTGAAGCAGCTTTCAGTGACCATCTGAGACAGGTCGTTTTCTCGGTTAAAGGAAAAAGGCATTGATATGCTAGACAATCATAGTGAGAAAAAACAAACTTAAAAGCTTTTTTCGTCTGACACTCTTCAGAGTATGAAACGTCAGAAAGGAAAGTATATGTATATGGCAACCTATTTATACGAAAGATGTAGCAAAACTAGCCAATCCTAGACAAGAAAGGAAAAAAAGAAAAAGAAAATGAAGAAACAAAAAAACAAAACAAAACAAACAAAACAAACAAAACAAAGCAACGTCGCAAATTTTCAAGGCCATTTTTAAGTTTTTTACCACAAAAAGATTATTCGAGAGAAGACAGTTTGTTTCACAGCATCAGAGATGTGTAATGGGAGTGGAAGAAGGACATCCAGAGGTGTCGAAAATAAGATGAAAAGTACATCTTTGAAGCGTGACAATATGTTTGTTAAGTTCAACATTGTCCAAGAGGCAACTTTGATTTTAAGCTTTTGCGTAGAATAAGCTTGACAAAGCTTGTCTCGATGATCACAACGAGGGAAACCAAAATTTTAATATTTTAAACATTTCCTCGTATACGCCATGACTTTTAACTCCACGTCCCAAGTGATGAATAATTTAGCCACTGACTTCATGGGAATGCCTATTCCATGAGCCTCTATCCCACAACGCGGCGAGCTCGTCAATTGCTAGAGTCATCAGCAGAATTTTATGTTGAGCGATCAAGAGAAAGACTGTAGAACTCTGGTTTGAGTTTAAAAGGTTTCGGAATGTCTAAAAATGGGAAAATTGTAAGATATTTAACTTTTTACATTTTATGTGTGTATAGAATGGATTGCATTTACGTGATTCTTTATATATGGACTGTTTTACTTAGGCAATGTCGGCAGTCCCAACCTTATTTCTCACTTAGGCAACCACTTAGCATAAGATTTTCGTGTTTGGTCATTGAAGAGCGAACTAAGCTACATTAGCCAATTGAGACATTGACTTGGTTTAGGACGTAACCTCTTAAAATGACGTTCACAGCTTCAAGTTTACGTAACAGGCACATCTTGCCATCATTTAGGCATTGAATTGTGGCACTTACGACAAGTAAAGTGCTTGACAACTATTCAGCCCTATTAGCCTTTAACAACCTATACTATATTTTTCTTCATGACCATTTGCAATCACCTTAAAATTGTAGATTAATCTTTGCTTTTCAATTTTCTTCGTCTCTGTAGTAAATAAATTCTGTTATGCAATGGATTTTTGGTCTTCATTCTTATTGATATACCACTGATTGACATATAAGGCAAATTCAATCATTGAGAATATTTTAAACTGAGAGACAAGAAATTCACACAGTAAAAGCTACAAGTATAGTTGTTGCTACTTTAGTTCCTTTGTTTGTCTGATTGATTCAAGTAATATGGGAAATTCAAAGTGTTTGTCTCTATTTTGATACAAAACCGCCATTTGAAAAACACTTTCGTTATTGTACAAAGAGTTGCATTATGGGCTGTGATGAAATTTAGTTGTAGAATGTTGTTTGGTTGTATTTATTTGCCAAGTAAATTCATAAGGCTATCAGACATATAAAAATTAACGGCTGTCTTATAGATTGTTTTTCGAGCCTGTGTTGAATTGTGTTAAGCCCTTTGGTCATGGTCATAGTTTTGAAACATCAAAGTATACTGATAATCACCATATCTTGATCTAGCTTTCCTTATTTAGTTACATGAAAGCTAGAGGCTCAGAAGAAAGTTAAAATTAAATTGAAATAATTGATAATTAGCCTTAAAGGACAAAGGTAATGGGTAGTGAGAGTTGATTTTTTGTTTCTTTTTTCTGTTTTCAACTGTAAATTGAAAACTTATGTAAGGTAGTACCTAGAGAACCATATTACACCCAAGTAGATTTTTTCTTAGATAGCTCTTGTTCTACATAAGTGGTGTTTTTCTGTCAAGTAACATATGATATTTTAAATTGTAGCAGCATGTTTATGTCTGTAATTTTGTACTTCTAGATTGTAAAATAAAATTAACTTGTTAGTTAAGTAGATGAGACTTAGCTTTTGTAGAAAATGTTTATTTGCACGATTTGTTACTTCAAGTAACTTATTTGGGATTGTTATTTTGTAGATTATCAGAGTCCAGTCAAAGGATGGAACCAAAAGGGTTGAACTGAAATCCAGCAGTACTACCAAAGAATTGTATGAAAAGGTAATGAGTTGTGAGAAAAGACCAACCCATATCTTGACTTTCATTTACATCATATCAAAGGTTTCTTCTCAAGTTTCTGGTATGGTTTTCTATGTTAAGGATGTGGTTGCTTTTGGTATGGATGCAGCTTTATTTTTTTAGTCATGGACCTTCTTCTTTTTGTCAAGTCACTAGGTATCAGACAACTTTTCATTACAGTGATCTGTTTTATTAGTTTTTTTTAATCTTATGGATTATATGAGAGATGTGGAAGCATGTAATGGTTACACACAATGCTGTAGTAGCACCCTGATTAATGTTAATTGCTAATTGGCATCACATGAATGATAATAAATTAAAATTTGTCAACTCTGTGTCCTCTTAACAACCAATATGATGTTTTCACTGCATTTATGTCATATGAGACATTGGTGTGAACTTAATATGACAGATCAACAGTAGTATTAGTATTATTTTTATCAGTATGAAGGAAAGATTAAGGCATTCTAGTGATTACAAGGAATGTATGTTTACTGTTCATGGCCCTTTCTTTGTGTTCATTAAATTTTTCTGAGATGGCCACTAATGTGTCAACAGCTAATTTCCTCCTTTTCTATTTCTTCTATTTCATTATATTTTGCAATCAGTACATCAATGATTCTCGCTTCCTTCTGCTTTTCTACACTCACAATAACAGGTTTCCTTGCCTCTGTCAATTAATCACTTTGTATTATGAAGTCCAAATAATTGATGTACTCCTTGTTTTCTGTCACATACATTCTCATACAACTTGTCATTGGTTTGTATTCCTGCTTTTAGACACAACAAGATCCATTTTTGTCTGACTATATTTATCAGTTGAGTGCGTTCTTTAACAGGATTTTAACCAATCATGCTCAGTATCTCTTGATACGGTGGCCAGGCGACAGCTGGAAATGTTGCACTGCAGCCAGATTTATTTGCATTCAGGGACTTTATAGTGATCCAAGCACTACTATCAACCTTCTCCCACTTTACCTGATGGTCTTTCTCACAGCAGACACGCCTATGTGGCTGACCTCGAAAACAACAATCTCATTAGAGTATCCACTCTCCCAAATCCTTGCCACCAACTCCTCAACTTATGTTTTCAAAGGGCTGCCTTTTTCTGTTGTCGTTAAAATGCATTGCCCCTCATTTCACATACATACAGTCAGACTTGGTGGACTGATGTCAGGTTTACCTTGACCATGGTTTCAATCTTGACCTCAGGCTTGGGCCAGAGATGTTTTCGAAGCCTGTTGAATGCGTCCTCAGCATTCCCAATGTAATGTCCAATGCCACTTCCAGTGTACCTCTGATTGGCATGCAGTTGCCCATGTAGGTGAAATCGTCTACTTCCTACAGGAAGCTACCATTAAGAGTGATAGGGTCAGCCAAGAAGAACTTAGAACCAAGCGTAAGGCCACTGTTTAAACACTAATTATCAGTTGCATGTCTTCTGCTGAATCCTACTGTAAGGTAGCATCATCTGCATAATTGAGGTCGCTCACATTCATTTACCGCAGCAGTGGCTTAGTGGCAAAGTTCTTACTTTGCATGAAGAGGTTGTGGTTCAAATGCTTGACCGGGTTATACCAAGTACTTTAAAAATGGTACATAATGCATCCTTGCTTAACACTCAGCAATTTCGGTATAGATTATGAAAGTTAAACGCACATTGCTACCAGTGGGCCAGCCCTCTACTGTAGCATTCACTGTAATTGCACAGCTGTGTGGCCAAAAGGCTAAAGAAATGGAGATGGGCACTGATCTAATAGTACAAATGGTGTGGGAGGGAACTTTTCAGAGAAGTTTAAAATTTCTCAGCAACCAGACATAACCAGTGCCAATACCATGTTGAGTATCACAATGAAAATGATTGACAATATAGACAGGAGCTGTATCATGACATGAGTCGTATGGTTTTTATGATTGACAATGTCAGGGCACCTTGCTTGATGCCTGTTTAAACACCAAAGGATGGAGATCCTTATCTTCTCACCGAGTGATATTTTTCAAATCTTCGTGCATGGCACATATAAGCTCAATGATGGAAAAGGGCAAACCAACCATTACCGCAATTTTGCACATTCTGTTGCATTTGAATGAGTTGAAGGCTGCCATAAAGCTCATAAGGATGAAGATTAGAGGTTATTGATACTCCCATTGAAATTCCAGGATTCTGTGCAGTGTAAAGATTTGATCCATTGTGAAGTGGCCAGGTCCAAATCCACACTGGTTTTTCCTGAGATGCCTGTGAGTGAGACAATGAACCCATTTCAGGATTATGGCTTCCACAATTTTATAGACATCATCAGTCAACAAGATTCTTGTGGTTCAATTTTTCTCCTTTCTTATAGTTTGGGATTAGGACTGATTTCTTGCAATCTTTAGGGACTTTCTGCCTCATCCAGGTGGATTAACAGGGCCAGTTACTCATGCAAAAATGGGTAACCGGCCTTCGAGTCAGTTTGGGCAGGCTATCCTCTCCTGGTGTGCTACTGCTTCACATAGACTTTAAAGCTTCTCCCACCTCCTTGCTAGTTTTCCATATTTGCAGGCTTTGTCCATTTCTTTGATGGCTTTCCTTGTTGTTGGTAAAAGCCTCTTGGATTGCAGGTTTTAGCTAGACATTGGTTCTAGTTTTCCTGCTCAACTCCTCTTGACCAGGCATAGAGTCTCAGCAAGGAATCATGTTTACTTTACTCTTCATCATTTCCACTGTTATCGTAACATTCCTTGGGTTATTGTTTGTCATTTCTTCTTTCAATTTGTTCAATCATTTTGCATGGAGGTGGTGTTAGAGGTGGTGTTAGAGGTGGTGTTAGACAAACATCAAAGCTTGGTTGCATGGTTTTATTATTGTAACATAAATGAGAGCAATCTTATTCTCTGCTTGCTCAGATATGAGCCTTGCAATGTTTTCATGTTTTATAAAATGTGTGTCATTGCTTTGGGTTTCAATGTAACTGATCAGTCTACTCTTGTGGATTTTCATCACAATGAGTTTATCAATTTTGTTCCTTATATTGTTCATTGTAAGTATGGCATAAATTTCACTTCCATGGGTTGTCATCAAGGAGTAGGAGTAATTGACAAAGTTACCACTCAAAGCCTTACTTCCAAATACTGATACAGTGAAAGCACAACTAAAATGAATTTTAAAATCAAGCAATTCTTTTTATTATTGATGTAAATCAGGCATGTTGCTAAACTATAAAATAAAACAAATTTGCAGCTTTACTGCTCCTTTTAAGAAGATAATGATGCATCTTTGATATTTTGACCTGTTTTATTCATGTAACAGAATTCCAGAGCACTACAATTTTTTGAATCAGTAAGTTGCTAAACTACCTTGCTCAAAACTAGCAAATGGCTTGTCCCTTTCTACACACTCTTTCAACCATGACCATGAAATAAAGCAGAACATCTGGCATATGTGAAATCCTTTATTCAAAGCTCCTAACTTTCACCCAAACCTTCATTTGACTCAACTCAGTGTTGATTCCACCCTTTGCTGAGCTGAAATGTGTTATTCCTTCTAGGATTATAAGTTTAATCAACCAAAATATGTCTTTGATTGTGATTCTCCCACTTATCAGCAAGGCACTTATTGCATCAAAGCTACAAATCCAACTGGACGACCGTGCCCCCTGCAGGATGTAATTTGCTTCACTGTTGTCTTTGCAGAAATGTGGAAATCTAGGGAAAACCCATCAGTTATGAAGCATGCTGTTACTGTCCTTATCCACTGACAGAAAGGCCCTATTGATGTATTGGCCTATACATCTTTTGTCATTCATCTTAAAATTTCCATATCTATCTGTCTTTAGGAATCATATTTATATTTCTTTAAAAAAGAATACTTTTATTGAAACATCTATTCAAAAAGGTTATCTGGCTGCTTTCAACACACAGCACATTTGGCCCATGTTCAAGAACAAGCTAAACAAGGGTCAAAGATCATTTGCCACTTTATTTGACCTTAAAAATGCCTTTGTTAAAGCTTACCATTTTGAAATACCACCATATTCCTGAAGACAAAATCGACATGATATTTATTACCATCATTGCATCATGATTATGGCACCTTAATTATCTAAATGATTTCCATTAGTGTCATGGTCACTGTAACCAACAGTTGTGTTCCAGTCAGTCAGCTTAGATTTTGATCACAAGACAATGTGTTAGAACTGACCAGTTTAAATGAGTCAGTTGGCACTATTTTATGGTCAGTCTTTTTTTCCTTGGCAGTATATTATTGCAAGTGTGATATTTGGTTTCTTTTAGGTTTGTAAAGAGTTGGATCTGGGACCAAATGGATTTGTTATTTGCAAAAAGAGAGATAAGTCTGATGAAATTACTAGAAATTCACGTAAAACTTTGCAAAGTCTTGATCTGAGGTAGGTGAATGACACTCTTTATTTGAAGTGGTTATGCATTACTTAATATTTAATTTGTTTTTCTGTTGAGGCCAGCATACGTGCCTTAAGGGCATGTTTAAGAATTTTTACATATTCAATTATAATTTTGCTTTTTAATCTCTACACTTTTAATTGTGGTATATTTCCAGCATATTTTCTAGTATATTAGTTTGTATTTACTGCTTTTTAGACATAATTATTATGTGCATTCATAAGTGTTTGGTATTGCTGTGTCTTTATTACTTAATTTTTGCAATTGCTATAGCTTGGCCATTATTTGATAGATGAAGTGACTGGATCCATAACTTTATCCATAGATGTGGAATCAATGTACAAGTGTTTTGGGAATATTTTTCAATGGTGTATTTTCATTCATAATTTAGTCATGGTGACATGGTTTTTATCAAGGAAGAAGAATCAAGTTCTGAGAATCCACCTGGTGCTGGAAGCTCAATATTAGAAGATGATGTAGATGTTACTCTGCACAAAGATGACGGGCTTATCTACAGAAAAAGAGATCCTCAGCTGTATGTAGCTCTTTTTTACCATTTCTTCTGCTGTTCATGAATGATCAGTTACATTGATTTATCTATGGAAGAGTTAAATCTGCAAGGATAATATGTAATGCAGGGAGCCTCCATTCTATTTTAAAGGAGATGTAAGAGCTCCATTTTAGTCACCATGGAGTCCATAGGACTCTATTTAGGACTTTCTATATTCACCGCCTTGTTCATCTGTGTTATATTTTCTTCCACTATTGCACTTGTTTTTCTTGGCTTAATATTGTTATGCTATATTTAGATGTAACATGCTATTTAAATTTCTGTGTCGTATGTGTTCAATGAATTACTTCTTTCAAAGTGTCAAAAAGTGTTTTACAAAGTGTTTGGAAAAAAGCTGAATAAGTTAGAGCCATATATTTTTCTTGAAGAGTTATCAGCCTGGTCAGCTGTCTCTGTTAATGATTTACAAAAATGTATTACAATTCAACCAATAAAATATAAATTGTGTAACTTTACCACGCTTTTGAAGAAGAAAACCATCGATCCGCGAACAGTTGAACTTCTGTCGTATGACAAAGGTTTTGTAGGTCAATGTCGCTAGGTGGATCATTCTCTTTCCTTAAAAGAGTGGTAAAGCTTCAAATTTTAGATTTTATCTTGTTAGTAGACTGAGTTTCGCACTTGGACGATGGTAATTGGTAAACTTGATTCCTTATCCAATACAAGTATATGATATGCTAGTGAATATGCTGAAGTTTTTATTTTGATTTCAGTTGCCATCACGGGCCTCAGGGGAAATGTTTGCATTGCTCACCTTTAGAGGTATGTTGAAGTTTCGCCTTTCCCTTGGCAACAAACCATGCCGCCATGATTTTATGCTTGAGTCGCTTGTCACAATGTCAAAAGGTAACTAGAGTTATGTAATTAAGGTAATAAAAATAGTGAATCAGGTCGAGCAATCAGGTAGAGAGATAGCAGGTAATGGGTTAATGCTTGCCATAAACTATAAAGATTCAGTGCAAAAGTAAGCATTCAGTAGACAATGAAATCCATAGTTTTGAAATTGTAAGCAGTAAGCTATTTAGATAGAAAATTAAAGTAGTTAGAGGTAGTTGTACCATGTATAAGTGAGAGTTGTACCAGAGTCTGATTGTTAGCTGAATTGTTTTGAATGTAGGTACCAGGCAACGTAACTCATTGGCGCAATGATCGTGGACGTTTTTATAAAACAGTGTAAGGGAAGCAACACCATGGCGACGAAACAGAAAATCTCATGTAGATACACTGTGGGGGACAATTGTAATGCGGATTTATCTATCTAGCAGTTTGCAGAAGCTCAATACAAGGTCCAGTAGTGAACTTACGAAGAACATTCTTAGTTTCAAGGACGTTTCTTGCACGGAGTAGAGAAATAATTCCCATTGATGCAAATTAATCACTTGATTCAACTTAGCTATTGCAGGTAAAGATGCCGGAGAACCGTAATGCATAAAGACTCAAGAGTGGTTTTTGAGGCAAATAAATTGCATTCATTGAGATAACAGGAAGTAATGGTTGTCAAGTCCCTGTAAACACTGTATTTTACTTGCTTAAAATTTAATTCGCGTTTTAACTGCTGCATATCCTGATTTCAAATCTAATTCAACGAGCTTTTTTTATGTTTTTTTAGCCATACGATGAAAAGTACTTGAAAACTCTGAATCCACCAGTAAAGCACATGTCTTTTCATGCTTATGTCAAAAAATTGACGAGTGGAGTCAATAGGTAATTCGATTTTTTCTTTTGTTGTAAGCACGTGGAGCAAAGACGGAGAGGCAGGCAGACAGTCAGTCAGTCAGTCATTCAGTTAATGAGACAGACAGAGTTTTTACTTCACCTCATAAGTGTGTCTTTTATTCATCCAACACTGCCTGCAATAGTTTATTGCGCCCGTGCGGTGCTGTAAATAAGTAGGTTTAGCTAAAGCTATGAGAAGAGACAAAGAATTCCAAGTAGAATACGGTACTACTATGAAAGAAGCAAGACCCGTCAGCTGGACAGGTTGAGCTCCATACTTTCCTATAACCGAACCTGTACATTATGCGATTTTAAAGACCGTACTTCGCTGTTATACCTATGTTCGCCATTTATGAAATTGAAATAAAAATCATCACCCGTCTTGGGAAAAAATAACCATAATGTTAACACTATCATGTCGAACGTCTTCTTAAACTCCTCGCCAAACATATTTCCGCCTGTCAACGTTGAATGAACCAGGTGTCTGATTGTCCTCTGTAGTTAGGATACCGCAACCATTGCTGGAGGTGATAGCCTTCAGTCTGGTAAGCAACACTTTCTATACTGTTTGCCTACGTCAATTTAAATTGAATAATAGGATTAATTGGTGACCTATACGTCTATTTCTAGAGGAAAGTTTGTTTCCCTGGAGGACACAAACTGCAAGATAAAGCCTGGATGTAAGGATCATCCTCCGTGGCCAAAAGGAATCTGTACAAAATGCCAGCCAAGTGCTATCACATTAAATAGGCAGGTAGTTATCAAAGCGTGCACCCTTATTTTCTATTTTGTCGTATATTTGTGATTGCTTCATTTTTATTCTTCTTAAACATGCTTCTTGTCTCCCTTACTGCTTGCTCAAGCCTTTTTAAAGCTCATTATCCAAATAATTCGGTATTGTTTCTTGCATTGCCGTTGCCTCCCTTGTTCGTTTATTTCCTTTTTTTCTTTCTTAAGTCTCTCTTCCTTCTTTTTTTTTTGCTCTTGCTCCCTTCGTATGACCTTTTCTTTGCTTTTGGATGGTTTAATATTGACTTTTAGATTCTTTTTCCCACACATTCTGTGATAAAGGAAAGTAGCATTGCTGACAATGAGAGTGTTATGTCGTCCACACCATGTTCCATAATTGTCCATTCGTCAAAGGTTCCACTCTAGTAAGCCTCAATGAGACCAGTTGCCTGCGAAATCAAGAATCTTCGGCGCTGTAGCATAGCCATTAATTTATTACCGGAGGGTAATAACATTGTTTCTTTAGAGATAACTGTATTTTGATAATTGATTGAGACCGAGAGTCTCATTACCAAGGTTTTATATAGGGTGACGAATACTGTCACATATTCAATAGTGTCCTCGGATTAGAAATTTATGTGTGATACAGTTCCTTACTGTACTCACCCTGCTCTATTTCCTGCCTTTTTGGAAGCAGAATCCGCGAAAGTGTTTTTTAGGTTTTTCATACTTTGGATCCACCAAGATGAATCAATGGTTATTAGCAGTCAAAATGTTTTCCAGCACCATTTTATGCTTTCGTAGACCGTGCTTTTCTTATTCACAAAGTAATTACACTACTTCATTCTGATTTTTATGTTCTAATTTGATTTTTCTATCATATAGTAACATTCTTGATTGCATGGCATGCGAAAGTAATCATTGTTTTCTTCGTTGCCTTGTTAGCCATACCGCCATGTTGATAATGTCATGTTTGAAAATTCAGTCATAGTTGATAGATTTTTGAATTACTGGAGAAAGACTGGATGTCAAGTAAGATAAATCTGTCTGTTTGCTTTATAAATAAGTGTTATATCAGATCAATATGTTTGAGTATCTTAAGTATGCAGTGAACTCGTTACAAGCTTAAATTGTTTTAGTACTTACTTGCACTTAGAGCCTGAGGGCTTGACGCCAGACGTCCATTCTTGGCTGCCTCTGCACTAGTCTTCACCATTGAACTCTTTCAGAAGCTAGATAGCTGATAGTGTTTGTTCAATTTCGGTCCCAGTTTTCTTTGGAGAGCTCAGGTCCGTTTTGGCGATACTGCCCTACGTGCATTGTAGGGCAATTCTCGTTTTTCGCAAGTCACGAGTTTTGGGATTACGCCAGGTTACTCCACATGGTTGATGGTCGCGTGTACGAGTAATGTGGCTGAACCAGCATGGTCTGCGGACGCGATTGGAACCTTCCGCCTTAGATTGATAGCAGGAAAGCTTTCTAACATTCGACAGGTCTTGTAGCCGGGACACTGGAAGAGTGGTGCGCAATGCATGTCTTAAAACAGCAAGCAAAAACTCGTTGGAGGACTAGTTTCCCAGTGATTGTTTGCAAGGGAGCTTTATTTTCAATGCAGCCACATTTGTATTACCATTTGATGCCTTTTATTTGTCGTTGCATGGATTTAATCATGCAACTTCCTGTTTAAGACATCCAACACCAACATCAACATCATCAGTTATCAGCATCATTATCATCATAGACATTTTTGTCATCGTTGTCTTCTTCGTCATGAATCATCATGATCAATCACCATCATCCGTCAACATCATTAATCATCGTCATCAATCATCAGCATCAATCATCAGCATCAATCATCAGCATCAAGCATCAGCATCAATCATCATCAGCAATCATTATCATCAATCATTGTCATCAATCATTATCATCAATCATCATCATCAATCATCGTCATCAATCATTATTATCAATCATTATTATCAATCATCATCATCATCAATCATTATCATCAATCATTATCAGCAATCATTATCATCAATCATTGTCATCAATCATCATCATCAATCATCATCATCAATCATTATCATCAATCATTATCATCTATCATTATCATCTATCATTATCATCAATCGTCATCAGTCATCATCATCAATCACCATCATCCGTCATCATCATCAGTCATCATCATCAGTCATCATCATCAGTCATCATCATCAGTCATCATCATCAGTCATCAATCGTCATCATCAATCATCATCGTCATCATCAATCATCATCGTCATAAACTATCGTTATTATCATTGTCTTCATTATCACCAGAACCAACAGCAACAACTTCTATGGGAGATACTTGAGACAGCTTGATTTTCAACTTCAGTATCGCTACAGTATTTGACCCAGTATGTATCATCTTTCCTGTGCCCAGACTACCTAAGACGTTTTACTTTTGACGCATCATAAGAAGCTCACCCGCCCAAAACAGGCTTACAACTGTCCAAATGACCTTCATTGTCAAACCACACATCCAGGCTGTCGTATTCCTGTATTATGCAGTCACGTTCCTTTTAAATAAGTTGTCCATGATTAAGTGTCTACATAAATTGTACTTTGAATTTACGATCTTGAACTTCTTTATTTAAAGCTTACTCCTTTATCTTTCCCTGACCATGGTCTTAAACTTACATTTGAAGGTTTAGTTGGTTGTTTTAGAGATCTTAATGATATTTATCTGTATGTTTTAGAGGATAGGGTATTTGTATGGTTATTATGAAAGGCATGACAGTGTACCACTTGGAATACGAGCAACAGTAACTGCTATATATGAACCGCCACAGGTGAGAATTAGAGTAGTATGTTACTTTGCTATATATGAGCCATCTGGCGTTTTTGTAGTAGTCTCATATTGACTTCCAGCCTTATTCTTGGCAAAATCGTTAAAAAACTTTTTTTGAGCACGATGTATAACACCATTGAAGTACCGACGTTTTACTTTACTTGAGGTACCGGAGTATGCCCTTACCTGAGGTACCGACGTTTCCCGTCATCTAAGGTACCGAAGTTTCCCTTCACCTGAGGTACCGAAGTTTCCCTTCACCTGAGGTACCGACGTTTCCCTTCACCTGAGGTACCGAAGTTTCCCTTCACCTGAAGTACCGAAGTTTCCCTTCACCTGAGGTACCGACGTTTCCCTTCACCTGAGGTACCGAAGTTTCCCTTCACCTGAAGTACCGAAGTTTCCCTTCTCCTGAGGTACCGAAGTTTCCCTTCACCTGAGGTACTGAAGTTTCCCTTCGCCTGAGGTACCGAAGTTTCCCTTCACCTGAGGTGCCGAAGTTTCCCTTTATCTGAAGTACCGAAGTTTTCTTCCACTTGAGGTATGGAAGTTTCTCTTTACCCGAGGTACTGAATTTTCCCTGTTCCTGAGCTGTCGAAGTTTCTCTTTATCCGACGTACAGAGTTTTCCATTTACTTGTGGTATTGAAGTTTCCCTTTATATGAAGTACCGGAATTTCCTTTTACCTAGGGTATAAAGGTTTCTCTCTACCCGAGGTAGCGAGGTTTCCCTTTACCTGAATTACCGAAGTTTCTTTCTCTCTGAGTGAAAAGTATTTTCTTCTGACTTGTCTGATCATGATAAATGCAGTGATCAATACCACATTAAGGTAGGCTGCGTTAAATGGAATAAATGGAGTAACGTATCGGATGCTAATGTGGTCTTGAAGCAATGTACGCCATACAGTTGGTGTTATTTAATACTTTTAGTCATCATAATTCGACCTGCAAGCGACATCTCGTTGCGTTATACATGAACATTTTTATGTTATTCTCTGCAAGGAATGCCGAAGAGACAGTATTGAATTACATCCTGATCCAAATAATGATATCGTGGAAAATTTGGCATCAAATCTTGGACTACGAAGAGTAAGTTTATTTTACGAAAAGAACTTTTCATTCCATGCCTTTGACTTGGCAACAGTCAAGCAACGTTGTACACATACAGATGTAGTATGTGCTTGTTTGTGTATCCAGTGTAGTCTGTGCCTGCCTCGTGTTCATGTATGGAGTGAGATTTGTAACCTTGCCACTCTGGGCAACTGGGCACTCTGCTTTATGTTTTGCTTTACAGGGGTAGTGGCACTGGTGGTACATAATTTGAGCCATCAACCAATGTTTCTATTTACAAATCCATGTTCAGTAGCATTTGTCACAACGATGCTGGAAGTACTGCTATCTGGCCGTTCCCTTATAAGAGCATAAGGTTTAATAGCGTAGTTAAAAGTAATTAATTACAGCTTGTCGTACAGTAGTTGTCATTCGTCCTTGTGAAGGGTGGAGGACGGTGCTTAAAAAACTGAAAGAAGAAAATCCATCAATAAGACCGGTATTCAAGTGAAAGTCACCCGTAGTAACGCTTTCACTGACAGAGTTACACTTTGCCACAGTAGTGTTATTTTTGACCAATCCACGGTTGTGTACTAGAAGACGTATGTTATCTTATTATATTTGCAGTTACCATTCAATTCTAAGTAGCTTCTTATTATTTTGTCGCCTTTTTTCTCCTGTCTTCTTCAAGGTCGGATGGATATTTACTGATTTAATCCCGGACGAAACGAAGAAAGGAACTGTGAAACATTTACGACATATTGGCACTCATTTTTTGAGTGCACAAGAATGTATAATGGCAGCCGATTTCCAAAACCAGTATCCAAATGCATGTAAACTAGCAAGCAATGGAAAATATGGCTCCAAGTTTTCTACTGTTATTGTGTCAGGTATGAGCCTAGTTGATATATCTTGATCATCCCGATAGTAGTTTTACTACGAGAAATGAGATGAAAGGAGGCAGTGATGTTTTTTCTGACGAAGTCGTCTTTGAGGAGTCGTGTGATTTTGCAACGCGATGCCCAATAGTTGATCCTTTTAAAAGCGATGTCTGTTTTGACATCCATTAAGGGGTAACAAAACGAAAAACTCATTACATTGGTGAAATATAAACAAAGTAAAGAAAATGAGAGGAAGAGCTGAAAACTAGTTATTGCAGTCATGCCGTTGGAGAAAGAGAAGAGGAGCTTTCTTTTTTCTACAAGGTTTTGTTGTCTACTTTGAACTTGATCCAAAACGTCGATATGAAAGTACTGCTTGCTTTGAAAATAACTCACGTGTTTATGTTAATCTTGTTTATGTTTTCCGTTACACTAGTCTATACCTCTGTCCGTCATTGTCATTGTTACTGTTTTACTATCCATTTAACCTTTGTTATTGTCTGTTGTGATTGGTGCTTTTTGTGTTAGTCTGATCCCAGTCCTCCTATCATATACATTTATCTTTTCTGTCGCAAAAATGCAAAAATATGCAAATGGGTCTGGATTCTTTTTCTCTTATCGTCCTTATACCACACAGTAAATATGTCTTACCTGAAAACACAAAACTTGGGCCAAGTAAATGCGCCATGTTCCTTTATCCGTGTTAAAGGTACCGGGTCTTTAATTGTGAGAGATAATAGGACACGCCCAGCATTAGTAGTATTCTGGGCTTAAGTACCCTTCAGCACTATGTCAGCTGGATACCAATAACTTTAATGCAAAAGGGCTTAGACTAGAAATATTTTATTCAACTTCAAGCGTGAAATGAGAACTGACATCCTGCAGCGATCTGTGATTTCTACTCAGATAAGAGATTTTTATCTAGATAACTGTAGCCTCTGACTTAGCTGTAACCACCGCTTTTTCTGCGGTACAGGCAAAGGCCAAAGTCATCATTGTACAACTGATTTAAAGTGTACATAAGCAATACATCGTAACTGGCGGCGAATTACAATTTGTCATTAAACCCATCGTTCATTTGCAAAATGTTTTTGACGTATTGCAGGTAATCTTGATTCATAGTTTTGACATAACCTATTAAACTGACCTGTTGAATATGTAATCAATTGTGCTACATGTCATGATAGTCTGTTTATGAAGATCGTGCTATACTGTGAACTACTATCATGTCTTAAAGTGAATGTTTTTGTGAAGGCTTGTCTCTGAGTGTATGGGCAGTCGGAATCACTGCCTGGACTTCCAGAAACTGCTTGATAGTGGACACTTGGTATCAGGTATTACACAATAGTTTGACTTTCTTGTCTTCTTAAAGTTAACTTTGATTATGCAAATTAGCGTCATGAATCAGTTGAGGTCTATCCGTTCTGTTTATTTCATAAAACAGGGAATGAAGATCACCAAATTCATTTTGATGGATGGCAGGTACGTCACCTCAAATGCCAACTTGTCAAAGAATTTCAATCTTAAAATTGATTTCTATTACACACGGAAGTTTTGTTTGCGTAATCGTATTTTAATAAAGACAGGTTGAAAGAGCTTGCTCCGTCATTGGCTCTCGGCGTTGTAGAACAGGGCTCTGGTCTAGTGTATTTGTAACCACACCCTATTGAGTAAGTTATTATACAGGCAGCGATCTTTGGAAATTTCTGTCAGTACGATGGAGCCATCCTTGAAATCTGTGATGTTATCAAGGGACAAAGACAAATTTTACCTTTACTCATCAGTACTGATCAACAAAAGTAAAATTGGTTTATCGCCTTTTGCACGAATTATAAAGAACAGCTGTAAACGTGGCGTCCCGAATACCCCCAACCCTATACCTACGCCTATACCTTTTTGCTTCCACAATGCCACAGGTTATACAGCTGTTGCATTGTTGTTTTGTTCCTCTTAGCTCGTGTCACTCCTTGATGTCATAGAAAGGGATACCCAGCATGTTCTTCTTCAGGAAAAGTGTGGAAGTGATTCCTTTGTCACAGGCATTATTAATCCGCAAGGTGTGAGTTCCTTACTTTGGGGGTAAACGAAATGGAGTAACGGTCATTATAGATCATTATATTTGTCTATTATGAATTTGCAATAAACTGTTCAAATTCATTGCGAAAGAGTTTTCCCTCTAGTTACATTGGTACAAAGTTACATTCTACTTCTCAAAACACAAAAATTTATAAGCTGTTGGCATAATGTTCTTCTCTTGTGATAATACAACTAGATTCTTTATTTTACGCAACATGTAAGGTATTTTAAACAAGCTTGCTACTGTAAAACCTTAACAGTCTATTTCAGGTTGTGACTGTCTGAGTCATTATGTAGTAAAGTTGATATTTCTGGTTTACTTTGCTGATAGGTGTCCAATCAATGCATGGCACTTGTAAGAGATGACTGTCTGGTTCCAACTATTGATGAGCCTGGTCTTGGTTATGTCAAGGAGTCATCGAGTGAGCAATACGTGCCTGATGTTTTTTATAAGGTTAGGAGTTCAATACTTCTGATATTTACATTTAAAGGTAATATCACCGTTAATTGGATTTATTGGAAAAATAACCGCCGTATAGATGTCATTTAACGTCCTTTGTTATTAAGTTAAGGAGCCGATGAAGATGACACGAGGTTTTATTTGGGTGAAGTTGAAAGCGGTTATGAGAATCAATCATCTTTTAGCTACAAGACAAACGTGACAACGCCGATGTTGACTTCCATGTTTTGTCACAGACATTTTAAAGCAACACCTACCTGTTTGCTGCTGCGGCCGCCATCACCACTAATTTGTCCCCAAATTTCTCTACACTTCTATAAGCTCTAGAGAAACTGAAAACAGTCATATTTCTTTTTGTTCGTTAAACAAACCAGCAACGAAGCAGACTGCATTGCTTGTCAAAAAGTTCAAAGTTGTTGAGAACAAACTGTTTTGCAACTGATTTTTAGTGAACTACACGAACACAACGCATCAGTAGTGACGTAAAAACCTAAATGTTATCATTAAACTTGAATTCAGTATTTGAGTGTAGAAAAAGTGCATTTTCTTCTTGCACAACTGTGTCTCTTCAAAGTACCATGAACCTTTTAACAGGACAAGTACGACGCTAGTTAAATGTGATTGCTTCTTATCCGTTAGTTTTGACAAACAATTTTCGATGTCTTTCATTTTTATTATTATCTGTACATTTTAGCATCCTATTCTCGCGAAAAGAAGGTCTCGTTATTTCTTTACTGTGCCAGGAAATTTTTGTGCGAATTTTCCATAGCAGCATATATCGTACCAAAAAGACCACACAGTACAGGAAAGCGGGGGGTTCTGTGAGCAGAGGCTTGCCCCTGTATGTGTGATGAAAATAACAAAGCTAGTTAATAGTTTTTGCCACCTAACCTTTTACCCCCGATAGTAGCGCGTATGCTGTTAAGTACATTTTAGGACACTACTGATACGTTTCTCAACTCGTTAGAGTTCTCTATGTTGTTGTTCTTGAAATCAGAATTTTATTAATTACCTTTTCTAGGAAAAAGACACATATGGAAATGATGTTACACAAGCAGCCAGGCCAATGCCAATTGAGTACTTTTTAACTGAGGTATCTTTTTATTTTGATGATAAATTTGAGGACCGATTGTAAAATAGCTTTATTGTGTTTGTTTGTTAGTCAGAAATATTACAGTTATCATTGAGTGATATTGTTTTTCCAATTTTTTTTGGTTGCAGTATAATGAATGTAGTCGAAGTTCTTATGTATTCATATGGGGTTCATATGGTTTTTGAGATGCCAAACAATGTATTGCCCCTCAAAGCATTCTTGCAGTATGAGATAACGTTTTTGCAGAACTGATCTGATAGTCAAAGTCTCGGTGAACATCAATCAATTCCTGACGTGTGTTGCGTGGTTTTCTCATTTCGTTTGGATCAACACAACAGGTTGTGTTTTCCTATCAGTGAGAGGATATTGAGACAGTGCACTGAGCCAACTGGGACTCGAGCCGGAACTCATCTACTTTCTGTACAGATGATCTGCTAACACTGCGATATGAATGTAACACATTGCAACTCTATTTCCGTGGATTTTTATCGGTAGACACTTCAAGGAGTGACCGACCTCTGTATGTGTTGTAATAAATGTGATACCTACAGATAGAGGACATGGCTCAGGTGAGTGGAGAGGTAGAAAGTTGCATTATTCATGCTGGTGTCCTTCTAGCTTGGTTGAGAGACCTTCTGCGTGTTCATCAGAAGCATTTATGTTGAAGCCTTAGTCAACTCAGTTTCTATCTTCACTTTCCTTTTTTGGTTGTTGATCTACCGGACTTGACGACTTCTTTGTTGTTTTTTGGGTTATCGATAATGAAAGCCTTTTGGTAACTTTCATTCTCTATGAAGTTGATTTTAGCTGTTTGAAGATTCTACTTTACACTTTATTACTCGTTGTCACCAATTAAGCAATGTCTTTTGTTAGCCTTGTATGGTACTACGCCCACTGAAAAAAAATATTACTCTTTCTTTTTTATTTTGTCAAGGTACCTACTGCTTTTCCATTACAATCACTATACACTTTCAAAGGTGATACAACCTATCCATTCCCCATCGAGAATCGTATTAACATCGGAGAAACTCAGGTATTGCTTTTAAAACGCGTAGTCATATAAATGTCGTAAAAGAGCTCTCACAAAGCTATAAGTAAGCAGATAAATGGTATTAGTGACTACACAGGTGGATTTGAAAGACCAGCAACTGTTAAAATTTTACTATATAAATGGATTATTTCATTTAAATATGCACTTTTGGTATCTGTGTACTTTTTTACACATGGTGAAATGAGAGATTCTTCCTTGGAGTATATTTGTATCAGTTTTGGAAATGTACTTTTGAGGAAAGATGATCTCTGTTTTTCACCTTCTTAGTTTCCTCGAATTGGAGAGTGAACCGTGCAAGAAACATCTCTTAGTGACAGGTATTTCAAAGAATGCAATACCCTCATGGCAACAGTCAATGTATGGTTATAATCTTATCAAAACCAGTGATGGCGCTAGAGGTCAAGACTTGATGTACCGACAATTCCAGAAGACCTGAAGTGCCGACAATTTCGAAAATATTACCGACAGATTTTTTGAATTCCATTGCACAATCTTTTTCTGAATTTGTATATTTACTTCAGTAGAGACAGATACTGAGAATTGGAGCCTCCACTTTTCGCGTTGATAAAATATTGAAACTAATTAGAATTTACTTTATAATAAATGAAGTCAATAATATTTAATTCGAAATATAAATTGCTGGTAAACAAATCATCAACTGTCACAGCGGCCTGTTGTAGCAAACAAAAGATCCATGGAACTTTATGGGAATACAATATTAATGTCTACGTATTTAATCTTACTTGGTGCTATCTACATTCTAATATAATGCGATTCGGCAACGGTTTTTCAACACAGTCTTCAAACAACAATTTTTTATCTTCGGCGAGTCTAAGTGCCGATATTTTTTTTCTCGTCTTATATTTGGCTGCCAACAGGGTGTTATTAGGAATTCGGGAGCAACTGACCTCTCACGACACTCCACAACGTCATCGCTGTCGAAACATGTTGCCGATAGAAGGAACCTTATCGTAGTTTGATATAGAAGTAGAACGGATGATTATGTTGTTAATGAACAAAATGAACTCTTGTTAATGAACAAAAGTAGAGGTATGGTCTCCCAGCTGCGGATTTAACGCCTTTCTTGCTGACCTTGACAGCTCAGTAAAACTCGGTTGAAGCAATAATTGAACAATGTAACCACCGAAAAGTTATGCTTGTTCTAGATATTACCCGACATGCTAATGTTTTGCTTTTATTTTGTTTTAATGTAGGATTTTACGGCTTTAGTAAGCTATTTACAAAGGCATGACAGGGCAAACTATATGACAGCTTTAATGGATTTCCACCTTTTAGTGTATCTTGCAACTGCAGATATGCTTCCTCTGAAGGTACAACTCAGTTTTTCTCATCCACCTTTTTCTCTCAGTGCCATTCTATGTTAACAGTTATAGAACGTTTTGTAATATGATTTATTGTTATTTTAGTGTCAATGCTTAGTGGGTTAAGTGTTATATTGGTGAATTTTTTCAACTAGTATTTTCGACGGATTGATTCTTTTTCCATCGCGCCATTCTGCGTGACGTTGGTTGGACTATGCCCGGTTACCTGTGATTTATACAATTCACTTGATAAGTTGTGAAGTCGACCAACATAAATTGATTGTACAGGTTGGTTTATATTGGACTTACATGTTGATTGATTGTGAATCGATTAAGTTAATGTATCTGTCTAAGTTTGTGTATCCATGAAACACCAGAATTAGTGTTTGATTGTGGTTCATGTTTTTCATTCTCAAAGACAATCTGTCTAAGTTGACTTTAGTTGGCAGTCAAAACAGGATGACTGTTAACTTGCATAATTTTCGTTGTATCACTAACAAGTTAGATTTAGAAGAATTGGAATGGTGATATTCATATACTACAAAGTAATATTCCTTTCCCAGACTGCGTACAGTCTGGGAAATTTCCGTAGCTGTTCCATTGTATGGTTGTACAATCTCATTAGTTGCTGCAGCATGGGGCTAAGCCTACGGTAGCACTGCAAGTTTAATATACATAATCCTTGTCATCATTGTAGAGTACTAAGCTGGCAAACATTCAAAAGTTTTGGTGTAACCCTGTCGGAGTTTTCAACCCGCAACATTGCTGATGCGAACCGAGTACTCTTCCAATTCGTCTCCATTAATGTCATTGTAATGCTCATTATTTTGTTGGGGTTTCCCGTCTAATGTGATAGATGGTTCATATTTGTCCGTCCCAGTACTGCACGTGTGCTCTCTCTGCCATATCCTGTGGATTCCTTGATCATGATGATATGAGGATTATTTGTTTCTTCAAACAGGAAGTTATACCACGGCTATGTGATGCATTAGTAAAGAAAAATGAGGATGCCTTACATGACTGGTGCAAGGGGGAAGAATGGAGTACTGTGGAACAGATGATCGTTGCAAATGGTATGAATTAGGAGAAAATTATTCTTTAATTTACATTTTAGCATAGAAAATAGATTGCCTTAAGAATTGTAATACAAAAAGAGCAACAACTTGTTTACATTCGACTACCTCTGTATAGTTGATAACGGCTCATGGAAAAGACTCGAAACGTTTTTGAACTATTAAAGCCCTACTGCCAAATATACCATGACTTGGTCAGTGAGGACTGAGCATAAATGTATGTTCATTGTCGTTGTTCTTGTATTAATGTTCTTGACCAAGCTGCGCTTCCCTTGTGAAGATTGTCTTAAATTCTTACTCAGTGCTGTTGTAAGTGATTGCAGTGTTGTTACATCGTATTGCATTTTGAATTACGTTGGAAAGACAGAATTTAGATTTTAGTTTTCGCGCGTAATAACTGCCATAGAGAGGCGGCTTCAGTTCTGAAGACAAAGAGGAATCGTTTAGAGTTTTCACTGTTTCAAAGCCAGATTTAAAGCCAGTGAGTGAGTGAAAGACAGATGCCATCCACTCGGCACCAGAGAACTTTGAGCGTGATGGCTACGTTTATCTAGGCCATATTGGATATTGTTATGTCCTATCCTGTTTCTCAGTTCCATAGTGTTGGATGTAGGCCTACAGCTCTGAAACGATCGGGCCGGTCTAATAGAAGATCAGTCCAGTATAAGATTTTTTCCTTTTTTTCTAGAGATTTTGTATTTATAACTTAGGACGTGTTCACAATTTGGATGAAATTGGGTGGTATGTGTTTACCACATAATTTGTATTGGCACACAAACTTCTGAAACTTCTTTCGCATGAAGTCTATACAATTCTGAATTCTATGTATATACCGTACTTTTAGTTTATAATCTGATGGTGTTCTCGTAGGCAGGATTAACAAAGTGTAGTGAACAAACAGGAGCTGAGAGTTGAGTTATTAGGCGATAATTTCTGAGTGCTTTTTGTTGTTTGTTGCATTCTCCCTGTACTATTTTCCCCAAACATCACTCAAAGCAGTAAAGACTATTAGGCACGCGAAAGTGTCACAACTTGTTTTTTGTATGAAGTGTCATCTGTCTTCCTTTTAGGTCCTTTCTCACCGATGTCCTCTGCGTCGGGAGCTGGTAGGAATCATAGTCCAAGTGGTAGTACAGGATCCGTTGAAATGATGGACACTGATCAAGTTGAGATCTCTACTTGGACCTGTGCTCATTGCACTTTCATCAATCCCTCTGTTCTTCAGTCATGTGAAATGTGTGGTTTACCAATGAGTTGAATGCAAAAAACACAAATGCATAAAATTGATAAAACGCTTAGGTTTCCATAGGGTTACGGCTGGAAGACCCATGGTATATGTGATGTTCTGCAAGTTCTTGAAAGTCCATGCGTTGGTATCCTGTTAGAAAAGCAACATAGCGTAACATTCATGGTTGCAAGTTGTGACGTGCTTCTCTGTTGAACTATTTGTACAACGGTTTCGTAGTCTCATACCTTCATTGTTTATAATTGACAGTGGTGTTGGAGTATAATGGATACGATTTAATAGGAATTTGACGTATCATGTGATAGTACGTGTTTGAACGTACATACACTGTGTTTGCCATGGAAAGAAGTTCAAGTCATCAGAAACGAGACTCCCGGTTTCTTCTAGGTTGACACGCTGACTTGCTCGTGTGGCTGTCAGAGAAGTAACTTTAGTATTGTTAATGGTATTATGTAGACTTACCTTTGTAAAGCAATTTGCGCTGTAAGGAAGACATTTTCCTTGTCAGACAATTTTGCCATTTACTTACACATACCATACAATATTTCAAATGACCGTAACTGTTATTTACGGCAACTTGGTGAATTTGCGTGTTGAAGTAGTGTAGCTCTTATACTCTTGATAATTGGAGCAAACATCAAGTTTTGATATAAAGATGAGTAGGGAAATGTTTAAGAAAAAGTCCAACTTTATTTATTATCTGAGCCTGATGTTGCTTTGGATCGTTTTCCAATAGGAAACGTGATGTCTTTGTCACGTATGATCACCATAAACCGCAGGCCGATGTAAGTTCAGAGTTAGGAAATAAAGTTAGCACAAATTCGTAAGACGGCCAGGAAGCGTCTCGACAGCAACGCCATTTGTTTCTGCTCGGCATAGCAATTTCTGGTGACTATATACGTTTTTCTTTTTGGCTTATATCATCCAAAAATGAATTACTTCATTTTCGTGAATATGGCCCCGTTGGTCGGAAATTGGCTACCGGTTTGTTTTCCACTCCAAAAGTCGGTAACTTTGGAACATTTGTGCGTTAAATGACATGCGGTGAACAACACGACACTGCTTTGTTATGATACTTGTATATTCCCATTTCTTCTTAAGGGGAGGAGTTTCAAATTGTATATATGCTAGGAAAGCGTATCTCGGTTAGACACTATGCCTGTTTCAAAGCTTAAAGTACTCACCTTTAATGGCGTTACATTGCTAAAAATTAGATAATATATTTGATTGTTTATATCAATACTGTAAATGGCAAGAACTGTACATGTAGGGTCAATTTAACTTAATATTTTGGGAAAAATGAAGGTGACGCCTAGCGACAAACGTTTTCATAATACCAATGCGTAGGCGTACTTAAACGGTCTGCTTGAAATAATTTTGAATTGTTATAGCAGTTGTTTGTTGATTTGGCTTCTCTCATTGCCAGGAAACTTAGTTTCCTCACTGAAGCGTGTTTCTGTATCTAAGTATAAAATCTCGTACTCGAACAGAGATTTCTGTCCAGGATAAATGATGGTCCAATCACAAATAAAATGAAGATATTCAAGCACAATGACCATCCTGCGCAATACTATGACATTTTTTATTATTTGCGTTTATCCTGCATCTCTTACCTTGTAGCGGCTGCTCAAGCCTTCATAGGTATGCAATCAACCTTTGCAATCTTTCTGGACTGCAATGTCATTTTAGGAAATGTTGGATATTTATAGGGTATTTTGGTCGTATTACTTTGGGTAACAAATAATAGTTACGGTTCTGAAACATGGAATTGATTTCTTAGTTGTGCGGTCAGGAAGGAAACTATTATCTACCCGCCTGAGAACTGAGCTGGAAGCTTTTGGACTGACAGATTTTGAGATTGATGGGTACGAAATCAATTGCAAAATTTGTTGCTTGAATACAGATTTGTACTGTTGATATTGTAATTCTTTGAAGAAGCATTGGAGGTAAGCGACAAGGTTTTCTCCTTGCTTTGAGACGACGTGGTTACTTCCTTATCGACGTGGATACGAGGCTTAAAAAATTACGAGAATTACGAGAGAATACAATTTACGCTTGTCTGAACATGTAGTAATAAATGTAGTTCTATGCAGCCCAAACGAGCTTGTGTAACATCTTTCTTTGCTGCATGCTTGTCAACATTTGCGTCTGTTTGAAATTGTTATGCCTTTGGTTAACAAGAAGCAATTGTAACGTAATTATCCGGCACTGTTGACCGTGAATAGTTAACTCTTATTTTCCGCTGATCTTTCATGTAAGCCTCTCTTGTAATTTTTCATATTGGATATACTTTTCATGGCATTCATGTCTGAAACGATTATTTATTACGTTAAACTTCTACCGTATGTTGAATAGTACAAAGTTTAGTCTGCCTTTCCGAATCTTTGCTTTCCGATCCTATCCTATCTTATCCTCTCCTCCCATGTCGTATGCTACCGTATCCCATGTTCTCCTTTCCGTCCTATCCAATGTTACCCTTTTCCACCCTGTCCTTTTTTTGGCCTATGCCATCTTGTCCTTTTCTATTCTTTATCTTCCCAAATTATTTTGCCCCATCCTGTTTTACCCATTCCCGTTCTTGTTTGTCTTACCCCATATTGCCCCACTCTAATTCCACCTTATTTTTACCATTCTCTCCTTTCCTTTTCCGTACTTTCTATGTGTCCATCCTCACGTTCTCCCATGCATCCATCCACCCATCTATTAATCCATGTGCCTATCGGTCGGTCGGTCGGTCGGTCGGTCTATCTATCTATCTATCTATCTATCTATCTATCTATCTATCTATCTATCTATCTATCTATCTATCTA